>JAQGCB010000519.1:0-21258 GCA_034698835.1 Protaphorura tricampata
ATGGGACACGTAGAATTTGTCAAGGACGTAAACAATTCTTCAAAGATTTTAGTGTTTAATTGTTGAGGTAATTTGGTCCATAGGAGAAGGGAGACGAGGCACTTTGATGTGGCAAATGATAGGAATTTTTCTGACGTGTCGAGAAACTCTAATAGCATTTCCCACATACACTCATCCATCGATACAGACGTCGCCATTTCAGAGATCTTGGTACAAATGTAACCCTTGGACTGTTGACTAAGGGCAACATGACTGAGCAAATTGATGGTACTAATGAATTGATAAGTGTAGTCTTTTGGGAATTCAGAAGAGTCGACGACGGATGTAAGGGATGGAAGACATGGACGTTGGAGTTCAATTTTTGTGGGCAAATGACACAAACATCCAGTCAATAATTTAGTTTGAAGAAGTTGGAGATTATCGTACCACCGAGTCCAATCTTCTTCTCTTACTAATTCGGCCAAAAGCTTTGGCCTTTTTACCGCTGGTCCTTCCATTTTTCTTTATATTTTGAGTGGAGATGGGTCTATTTCTTTTAATGACGCTAAGAATCCATGTTTCTCTAGATGAACTGGAGTTACTTTGACGGTGTCACACTGTCACATTTCGTGACCAAACAGTAACATGGCAATTTCGAACCCGACAAGAACGTAAAGATTCCGGAAAAACTTGCATTATATTAGTTTCGTCACTCAGGGTGAAATGTTCTCCCAATACTGCTCTTAAAAATTCAAAGGAATTTGTCACCGCCACGTCACCAAAACCTTCGTGCTATGAAAGGAGAAAAAATAGTCTTAAAAAATTCAATTCGTAGTTTTATTAGCAGGCGATGTGTCCAATTCAAATTAAAATTACCTGGTTACTTATTCTTTTCCAATTATAATCTGAGCAAATGAAGAGCTGTCCGCCTCCTTCAACAAAGCGATGGATTTCCCTCAGTAGACCTTCAGGGTCGTCCAAATCATTCAAAGAATTTGGTAAAAATACACCTTGAAATCTTCCTAGTTGATTTGGCAGTTCGTGACACGGGTTGGCGTTGATGAATTCAATGTTTTCAAGTGGAATCTGGTGAACGGTAGAGTTTCTGATTAAATTCTAAACTTGCAGTTTAAAAATAGTATCAAATTACTTACCCCTCGTCTTCTTCTCACTGGTCTGACAAGGCGTTCTTCTAAAAGTAGTGTCTTCTCAGCTGTTCTATAACTTCCTTCAAATGGAAAATAGTAGATTATTGGTGTTCGATTTTGGAATCTGTAACAAGTTATGATTTTGGTGAAGGAAATCTCAATGGCCTTCACTTCTGTAAAAGTCTTCGCCAACTCAAACGAAAGTAGCCCAGTTCCACTCCCAATCACCAATGCTCTTTTCGCAGCAGACGCCTGGTAAGAAATTAGAGTAATTACTAGAAGTCGAATTCATACAATACATAATTTAAATTCATGAATCATTATTGTCGACTACTAAATTAATTTTAATTCCCAAGAGTCCAAGGAGACAGATTCAGAATTTAAAGGAAAGAATAAAGAAGTGTAAAGTAAAAGTAAGTATTAATTACTCGTTTTTTGAAACAATTCGATGTGAACTGAAGCAAGGATTGGTTGAAACCGAACCAAGTATCAGGTAGATCTTTGAGATAAGCACAAGCGATTGGATCAGCTCCTTGACAAGTCGCTTTAAAATCTCCGTATTCAAATTCTAGCATCAACGGAAGATCCAGGTCTTCTTTTCCAACGGAAACTCGAGTCTCGATTTCTCTTTTCTTTACGGCTTTGAAGAAATTGTAACCAACATAACAAATCCCTGTGCGAAAATATATCTTTTACTTGCAAATAATTGAAAGATCAGAAAGTGGAGGAAGGTGAAGGTGACAATATTTAAGACATCCACCGAAGTTGAAGTCTCATTAGATTAAAGGGAGGTCGTGCAAAAAGTCCGAAACATATTTCTGAAAATCCCGTTACTCATTTTTTTGTAAAATTAGTATTGTAAGCAAACATTCTTCATACAAGTGTTTAACATTTTGAAAACTCACCTAGGCTTCCCGCAATTCCCGCTGTAACAATGAGAATCTCTCTCGTCTCAAGATTCTGACCAAAGATTTGCATTCCACCTCTGTAAAATACACAAATCAAATCAATAATTAGTACACTACACTGGTTGAAATGAAAATATTCACTTAATACACGAATAATATAAGAAGCGTTAGTGTTACACGTGTTAGCTAAATTAACCAATGTAATGCACTCGAAGTGCACAATGCACATCAGCTTTGATGATTGATAGCACCAGTTTAGTATATGGTATTCTACATACTGGACTTATCTAGTCGCTGTCGCTAAGTCTAATTCAGTCAGTTCACATTCAATGAATTAATCAATTATACAATACAAAAGGAGGTCATCCAATTACCACACATTGAAGCATGGATTTCTACTGAGCGGGTAGGAATAAGGTCCATTAAGTCCATTTGGAGTTAATGTTTGTGTTCAGAGGATTCTGGACGTAAAATGTAGTAACTTTCTTGTGTTATATTCATGCTCACCCGGTCGATCAGTTGAGAGAATTTTTCGGAAATATTATACTGGGTCTGAGTCTGAGCAGCGATCGGTCCAACTTAAAATCAGCAATCATTCAATCAAGTTTATATTTGAAATTTGATTGAACATCGGACAAGAATTTCCTTACTGATAAGATAAGGAACGTCTATTTATCTAGTTATCAGAAAAATGTGCTGTACATGCTTCCGCAGTGTCCACCACATGTGTTTATATTTACCCAAGCACTAGCCTCTGCCTCTACTATAAGTGTTAACTACGGTTTTGTCTCCGCAACTGTAACTTACGGTCAAATTAAAATAAAATTCCATCTTAACTTGTACTTCTAACCCTACATCTTCCTTTATCTAATCTGCTACATCATCGTGTTTTAAAAATACTATTCGTACTCACCGTCACAACATGAAAAATCCTTTCTTTTCTCTATGTGTGTCCAATTAGTCCAATGTCCAATATTGTAATCTATTCAGTTGATCCAATGGAAATTAATTAGTCCAAGCTTGATAATTTCTCCAAAAATATTTCTTCTGTCTTTCTGTTACTTTCACTAATAAATTATTAGTAATCTGACATCTCTCCAAAAAATGAACCAAGGCGGGCACTCACACACGAAAGGAACCTGCACAACAAAATTAATTCGGTCAAATTAAATTCGATCAAATGGTATTGTCGGTAGGTATTATAAAAAATCAACGGGAACCAACTCAAATTGTACAGAACACTGGCCATATCGCTGTTTAAATTAAATACCTACTATTACTATCATTGTCTGTATAAAGTGAAATAAAATTAAAAGGAATAGTCGCCTCATCTGGCACGGTTATGCCGGATTACGGTTCGTTCACCTAGATCGTAGCCTTAAGGGTTATTTTAAAAAACCTAACACGATCTATCAGTAAAAACAAAATATTATCCCCAATCCCAGCATTAGCATTGATATTTTCACTATTTCAAAATTCTAACACACATTACTTTTTATTTACACAACTCAATCAAACTGAACTCACTCATTTTAGCGTAAATTCCAATCTAATTTAAAATTAAAGTGGAAGTCAAAGTCCCGAAGATGGAAGAGAGATTAAGTCTTTCCAAAATTAACACCCGTATTCTGTATTTAAATGGTAATGACTAACCACTCATTTAAGTACGAAACCAACGGAAGCGAGATCAGCCAGTTTAAAAAATGCTGACCGCTGGTGTGCTGGTCCTTATGCCTATAATTTTTATCAGAATTTCATTTCGAATGCTACACGCACTTCATGCACACAAAATTCACAGGAAGTTCACTCAATTTAAATTCATCTCTACCCAGAAATTCCAATCAGTTCCAATTTGAATTACTTTCGTTAGGTTTAGGTTTTAGGTCACTCGTAATTATTAATGATATTTAATATTTAAAAAACTTACGACGATGACTAACCAAAACTACCAAACTAGCCAGCCAGCAAGCGAAAAAATGCTGGTTTGGCTTGGTACACTTGGGAGGGGAATTTGGTGGTGGTAAGGGAAAGGGTAAAAAAAAATAAAAAATGACTGAACGTGAATTGTACTCTCTGCGTACAGTACTGTAAATGCCAATATGCTGTTGCTGTACACTATTACCACGTTACCACTACCACTTACCAGCAACCAGCCAGAACCAGACTCGTTTCGTTGGTTTCTTTTGGGGCTTATGGTGGTTGGATTGGACTTGGAGGTTGGAAGTTACAGGTTGGGGGCAAATTGGTTGATTGTTGAGATTTTTTGGGTTCGTTCGTTCTCTTCGGTTGTTGGTGGTGAAGGAGATTTTTTTAAGGATGAAATCTCAAGAGATGTTCCGAGTAGTCCGTCGGTCCGAAACCCCTCTTTCCTTTTCCTTTAGTTCCTTCCGTATATAAAATTTAAGAGCGTCTTATTTTGTAATGTACCTCTACGTACGTACGTACGTATTTCTTATCCTAATCCTGGATGATGCACTTGAAGGGCTTCGGGCTTTTTAGTATGACCCTCACGTACGTACTGATGTTTTCTTATTACCTGTGTATTTCTGAGTAATTTTTTTGTGGAGTGTGAAACTTACAGCTTATGGAAATGAAAATCTCGTGCCTCTTTTTTTTCTCTGGACAGGAGATCAAGGTCACATGTAGTCGGGGAAGGCGGGTAGGCCCGGGAGAGAAATGTCCCGCCAAGCTGCTACAGCGCTCCGGGTTCGAAACCTTGTACACGCACGCGCGAGAGCATTATTGCATGGCGTACGTTTCATACGCCATGCTTTGTTTAAAAAACACAGGAAAGGCACCCCTAGTAATAGGGAACAATTGTTGCAAAATAGAGAAAATCCTTCTTGCTTCGACAAAGAATCTTGGTTCTAAAGGAAAACATTGACCACGAATCCACGATAGAATCGGATCATCGGTTTGCGTAAAATAAGGGACGATTTTGCAAATGTCAAAACTTCTTGTGAATCAACCAATTAATCGCTTCTTAGATTTTTTTTAATCTCTTGAAGATTTAGTACATTTCTTTAGGGAAATGATGAAATGAACGAGTCAAATCTGACATATAATACGAAAAATGTGAAGATTAAGTCCGAGAATTTAACGTATTCACTGAAAAGTAGAATTACGGAGTCAAAGGATTTTCTCCTGAACACAATTCTTGCCAATTGGTCCTGGTCCGTCTGTAGGTGTAGGGTTAGTAGAAGAGAGATCATGTTCACCCGGCACATCGCACATGCTTTAGAAATTAATTGTGAAATCTGCTTGAGAGTTACTGAAATCGTTTTTAAGCACAATGATTTACAATTTACTAAACTCTCGATTGACTCCTAGCCGGGTGAGTGTTCTAAAACATTTGCGTTTTTCCTGATTTTACTGGTTTAACGTTACCGGTAACATTCGTTTGCTCACTACAGTAATGTTGTATCTTGTATGAGAGCTTGGAACAACATTTAGCACTAGCAGCCATGCAGCCATACACTGAAACATTCGCCTTGGGCAGGTTGGCTTGAGATTTGTAAGCAAGTAATGATTATATGGAAGCAATCATCAGGGTGTAGCCGATGTCCATGGGAAAAATTGTGTAAAGGTAAGGGTGTAGGGTGCAAGATTTCGGGTGAGTCAAGAATACAGGTAAAGTTACTTGTTGAATTACAATTTACAGGTAAAAGAGTTCCTTGGCTTCATCCTTATCTTTTTGGGTGCTATTGCTATGAGTGCTTTACCGTTCACTTTTTTATGAGGCGGCATATTTTTTATTACGCCCAGCTAGGAAGGTACGACGTCGCGTCTGCATTGGATTTTGCCGCCATATGCATTATATTTCGTGTGAAATAATCATGAAATGATAATCATGATGATGAGAGGTACAAAGAAATCATCATTACCTCAGATTGACTCTCTAATTTGTAATTTTTATGAGGCTTTGAAAAATAATGATGGGATGGAGCGAGTGCTTTATTGACTTTAGACGAGTAATGTTTGAATGGAATCTCAGGCTGGGCTGGGACTTGGGAGTTGTTAGCGTTGTTGGTATAGTGTGAATTCGTAGTCGTACGTAATGGTTTATCATTCAAAGGAAAAAGGTACAACAGTTTGGGGTTGAAAAATGCTGAAAAGAAATTGGTACTTACAAAAGGGTACTAGATTAACTAGATTCTTGGAAAACCTTTTGTGAGTTATGAATTCCTGAAACGAAAAGAATGTGGGGGTCGAAGGGATGGTATTCGATGGGTCAACTGAAAGGTCTGAAAGGGTACCACACTATCACGTCCGCACGGAGGACTCAAATCCTGTCAGTTTTAAAAATTGCAGCTGTCATTATAAAATTTCGCACAGGATGTACCTATAACATTTTTGTTACGATAGTATTGCCGAAAATTAGAATCGGCTGCTTGGAGACTATCCTGAATTAGGTTCATCGCATTACACGATCATGTTATTGGGCATTCGTAATGGTTACAATAATTCTTCTATCCGTCATTTCTTGCGTCCTATCATTTCATAACTATATAATAGTGACTGAGATTTATTTCTACGGTTGTTACTGCTTCTTTTCTGTCCATCCGAACACTTTTGGAATTTGTACTAACCGAAATCACGAAACTCGGATGGTTAACCTCATCTTCATTTTCGGTGGGTCTCACCAATCACTCATTTTTCTAGAGTGGGAATTGGGAATTCAAATAAAAACAATACACGAGAATGTTTCGCCACAATTTTTTGCTTTTTTTACATTAAGGTAGTCCTGGAAAAATTCCCAAGAAAATTCGGGGATCTTTAGCAACGCCTCGCGGCGAATACCCATTAATTCTTATGTGTTTTTTTATTAGGTATTCATTTTGCGTGAATAGTATTTATTTGACCTTAGACCCATTTGTTCACTGGTCATAAATAAAGACGCAGTTAGTTCCAAAACAACAAAAAAGTTTGGCTCAATTATTCAGGTAGGGTAATAAAGACAAAGCTAAATGCTTTACGAACTGGTTTGGTTTGTCGCGTAGACTTTAATGAGTGTACCCCAATAAATCTGTACTAACTGCTAACTTCATGTAAAATCGGCTTACTTGATTGTAACTGTGATACAAATTGTATGAATTATTTATCATCAGTCTTGTAACTCCAAAATTTACAACTACTTTAGTATACAAGATACAAACATGGCAGTCAATTAAACGTTTCTTTCCAGTTGTTTGTTAACCTTAACATTCAGCGTAGTTTTAAGCAATATACGAATAGCCCGGAGGAAAGTCGCTTAAAATTCTTGTTGAGAAACATGGTTAAGTTAGTATTACGAAATACCTAATCTGGAGTAGAATAACTCATAAAAACCTTGATTATAAAATTTCGATTTTGGCCATACCAAGTCTACATTTCTCACAGGAACTTCGTACCCTCTCGAGTTTCGGAATGGTAAAATCTGTTTTTGCTCTCTCGATACCATTTTGCAAAGTAATTCTACATCGTTAGCGGAAAAATGCAATGATGGGCATTCTATCCTATCCTATCCTCCAGAGATTCACCCAACCTCATCCGCTTGACTGACATGGAATTAAAAGCTGTACCGAACTGAACGTAATACCAGGCGAAGTGCATTCAAGTATGCCGCGTGCCCTTTGTGCATACAGAGTTTCTTAAACACCAAAAAAATCCTTCAACTTTGAAATTCAAAGGCTAGTTGGCCAGGCTGTCTTCCTCATAGACTCAATAAAAAAGGCCTTGTCATGAAAGTAAATAATTTATCGTGATTTTACCCAAAAAAATGAATGTTCATAGTCAGAGGGAAACTCAGCAAGTTCTTTGTGGGGCTCCTAATCCCAATTCTTATGCACTTCCATTTGACGACGACTATGTACTTCTTTCCAACACTAGATTACCCATATTCCAAGTACCAACCAACCACAACCCCTTCTTTCGGAGATGATCTATCTCACAAATAATATTGTAATGTGTGTGTGTAGAAGTACACTGTACATACAGTGTGAATCCAAAGAAACTCAGAGATTTCTGGGACTGAGCTAGTATCGTACATAGGGTCTACAAATTCAAATATTGTTCATCCAAATGAGCCGTAAAAGTTTACAATAAGGTCAAGCCCAGTATTGATTCAAAATATGTTCTTATAGGGAATGTAATGGCAAATTATTTCGCTTGATTAGGAACCTGTTAGAGGTCATTCCATTTTAGTGACAGTTCAAGTTCTAAGTAGATCTTCAGGGTATATTACCGAATTGGACCGCATAATTAAAACTTCTATTTCACGAAACATTTCGAACACTAGAATTAAATGAGACAATAGGACCATAGGATTGGCTCCTAAAATCAAAAATTGGTATCAACTGGACTCTTCTCTTCCGCATTAACCTATAATATTTGTATAACCCAATAATGTGAGTTCCATGCGAACACTCAACTATGCACAGATTCGGAGAAAGTGGGCATTGAAATGGGCTTGTCAATCCCTGTGGTCCACCCTGTATGTCGGATTTTGAAGGAGTGAAGTAACGTCCAAAGATTTTTACATTCTCTCCATGGATCCTTACGACATTCAACACACAATAATGCTCACTCACACGCCGTTCCTTCGGCCATACTACCCGTACCCGTGGTACCATAATAATAAATGCATGGGTTTCGTCTTTTTTCATAGTTTCGTATTCCATAGTCTTCTTACATTACGACCAAACAAATTTTACCAAGCAAGTAAAGCATAAGGGCACGACAGGGCAAAGGGAGAAGAAGACTGGGCCGAATGAATTGTAGGGCTTACAGACAATTTATATTGTGAAATACACTTGTTTCACCACATACTATCATCCTTTTAACCCGACCAAAAACTACAGTCACTACCACTACGACTACCATCCTCATCTCATACGGTTGAATAACAAGGCAAACCACTAATATATTCAAAACATGACTTCACCAAGCGAAATGAATATAATTCATGTGAAGGAATCCTTCAGTTACTACAGTAGAGATTTCACTAGATGAAATCAGACAATATATTTCTTGTTTGAGTCTCTCAGTCTCTCGTAGTAGTAGTCATATACTACAGTACACACGTTTTCACGTTTGTCCGACTTCAACATCAAAATCATCAGTCCACTCAAAATTTATGGACGGGAAGGAAGGATAAGAATGGCAAATGGATAGACACAATGTCATATCCAGAAATCTACAAATTCCATCCAAATCGTAACAGATTTGTAATGTCAAGTATTGTTCCAAAAATTATAATATAGTACCGAGCTTACACTATTCGTGCTGGCTCGCTTCACGTCTGACTACACTGCAACCATGAGTTTGTCCTTCGTGCCACCCTGTATCAGATAATTTTTACGTTGGCTTACTTATTGTATTCTCAGGAATATTCTGTCAGGTCAGGTCGTCTGGTCTAGATTGTGTAAATAGCAGCCCATTTAATAAATTTTAAAGTACTCACGATTTGCATACTTCTACACTAACTTTCTGAATCAAATACGCATATTCATTTAGATATTATGATGACAGATAGTTAGTAGCAAAATGAATTGCTTTGTTTTTAAGACCAATAATACCATTAAAGCAGTTACTGTAATGCAGTAATCCCTCAAATTCGGGACCTTCAATGGACATTTCACATCTCTTAGGGAAGAAAAGAAAGGTGAATTCAAATGAATGAGTCCTGAGAATTTCGTGTCATGTCGATGTCACAGTGTCAACGCTTTGTATCTTGATGCAAAAAACGACCGAATGGTCGCACCCACATAGTCAAAGCCGCCAGAAGTCAACAAGAAGGGCGGAGACTACAAGAGTGTCCAAGTCCAAACACAAGTCAACTAACAGTAAAATACACCGAGTAGTCGTCGTTCGTAGTAGTAGTATCAGTTCAGTGGTAGTTTATTGAATAGCGATTTATCACCTTGTTTTCCCCCACCATCCATCATTGTCTCAATGTTTACTTAATCCTCTTCCCAGAAAACCGAGATAAGCAACAAACCGGGCACTCGCTACACCGTCACGGCAAAACTCAAAGAAAGGTAAGACTTTTCCCAAGTCAGCCCGCCTACAAAACATGGCCCAGGTTCGGTTCTTTGGATAAATCAGATTCAGTGTAATTCCATGTTATAGCCAATTCACACTATTTCTAACTGGCAAATTTTGTACTGTACTGGCGATCCTGAACCGTAATTCGTAATAATACAAATTATTACACATAATTTAGCGTTCAGTTGCAAAGAACTTTCTTTTTAAAACCTTGGAATACACTCCAGCAAATATGGACTTATTTCGAGGAGCTTATTTTGGTTAAAAGGCAGTAGCCGTCCGAACACTGGAAACCGAGATCCGAGCTCTATTCTCTACTACTAATTCTCTATCTCAGGTGTGATCAGATAGTTAGCAAGGGGTTTCTTCAAATGTTCTAAGCGACAGCGACGGTTAGCTCAATTCAATGAACTTTAAGTGTGTAGGGCATGTGACGCAATAGGACACGGAATACAGAAAATAATCCATGTAGCCGAGTACTTCTATGAATTGTCAGTAACATAGATACAGACAATCTGTGACTTTCTCCAGGACTTTCACTTGAGACGAACGAAACGGACACACACACACAATAAGGATAACGTCAAGTAGTTCAGGGATGTAAGATAGGAAGAACCGTCGGAACTCTATTATAATAATAATATTCCTTAGCTACTTACTTTCGTGAGCTAGAACCAGAAGCACCAAAACCAACTTTCCTCCCGGGGAAGCGTCGAGCGTTTGGTGAGTACACCGATTCTATTTTACTGCCGGGTAAAATTATACAGACTACACCGGTATATAGATGAGTTCCATCCTGCACATGGTGTTTCATAACTTTTTATGTCCTCTGTGGTGTCAGTCTATATTGGCACAGGTCAGGATATTCGACGTACGTCGAATATCCTGGGCACAGGTAGCATTTGGAGCTTTGATCGATTCCTTTGACAGATATGATCCGGCAGAGCACGATACTAGATCGGCACTGTTAGATGTAGTGGTTGGGGCTATATTTTTCGTCATATCTCACTTTTACTTCATAAATTGGATGAAGAGGAGTTTAGCTACTGAAAGTTTCGGTGGACCACCCTGTAAATAAGCCGTTGACTGGCATTAGCATTTATGTGAACAGATAGGTAGAGAGACTGAATGAGCTAACAAGGGATTAGTTTGCACTGATTGCTGCCCAGGAAAGAAAGGAACTTTGTTTTCTCTGAGGAGAGAGTGAAATGTACTCTAGTTGCTTTTCCTTTCCAGAAGCAGAAACTATGATAATGAGTAGGATGAGATAAATACACGTGAAATGACGGGCTGGGATGGTCACACAGGGTCCCACAAAATAATTACACATGGCAGCAGCTAGAAGTGTGAAACAACATGCGTTGTCCTAAGTAGAGCAACTCCTAGCACTTGAGCAAAACGTAATGTCCAGCGAAAATGTAGTGTAGAAAAAATATTTTTGTGCGCAACGAGTTTGATTCACATTGTCCCTCATACACATTCAATTTTCTCCGACTCTACCAATATCACATAAAATGTAAAGGTTTTGTGGGACCTTGTCTATTCAAATTCTGCCAGTCTGTGTTTCTATTCTAATTTAGAAGGAAAGCCCTCTGGCCACGAGGATGATAATATGTAGATTTAGGTTGAAGGTAATCAAACTGTACACAGAGGTTTTCCCCTTTTTAATTAATCGAGCAGGCTAACTAAAATTTTGAAAGCTTTAATCGGTAGGCAACCTCCGTGAGACTTTTTTGTGGTTGAGCGGAGAAAGCTTCCCCAAACCAATACTCCAAAAATGTAATACCCCGGAAACTTATATCACCGAAATTTTATACCCTTGACACATTACATTCTACTGAAAAATAAACTTGAATGAGTGAAATACGGAATTAAAACCGAATGCTGGAACTGATAGGTAATTCAACTTTAAGTACATCCAAATATTCCAAGAACTTCTTAACCCCCCATTGGATACAATTATTGAAATCGGGTCCAATTTAAAGCTTAGTATTCCCAGGAATTTTGAAATAGTTGAAATGTTCTTAATTTGGTGGTTTAACTTCAACAAGAAATTCGATAAAATCTGTCGAGCATATCCAAGGCGGTACCTTAGCAGCAGCAGCAGCATAGCAGTTCGTCCCAATTTTACAATAATAACTTCGGGAAAGACAAAGTATACAAGAAGGGTTTCCTGAATTGCTATTTCAGGCCACATGTATACCTTAAAATCTGTTAGACCGGGGACCTGACAGAGACGGAAAAATATAATTTATCAATTACAAGTGACACTTGACACGGAGAAAAGAAAACAAATATTGTGGCCAACAGAATGGCAATGTCTTTCACATCCAGCAAATGCGAAATGGCGAATGACTTCGACTTGAAATGACAAACGACAAATTCGCTCAAAGGCTTAGTAAAAAAGTAGTTAAGTAAACTACATGCTGCATACATAAGGAGCAGCATAGCATGGAGAAAGTGGCGCTGTTTTTTTAAAGAAAAATAAAATTTTACTTTTTATCAGTCGACATTAGCTATTATGCAAGAATGCTGGTAGTCGTTAGGAATACTATAGCTAGCTCGCGAGGTAGCGTAGGTATGGAGGGAAAAGGTATAATGAATTGTGGTGAGATAAGGGGAAGCAAAGTGCCCCTATTTATTTACGTCAAATAAAGAAACTTTCTCTGGAATGGAAATCCTGTAAAAACTTGAGTCCTTAGATAGAATTCTATTTCATTCAGGGGAAAAGCTCGCGTTATTTTCTTGGGCTTGGGCTGAAAAAAGTCTTCGAACTTTCTTTTTTTTTCTCGAGCGGTTTGACTGACGGTGACTTTCTTTGGCCAGGACCCACACCAGTCCCGGTTCTACAATGTTTTGTGTAATATATACAGGGCTCGATTTAAGTGTAGAATATAATGAGAGCTGTTTGAAGAATAGCAGCTGCTCCAGCATTATTCCATTCTCAAGTTTGCACAATATTCTGGGCTTCGAATTTTGATGCTATTTTAGGCCAATTATATAGTCGAAGTTCAGATTTTATTAAATAGAGAGAAAGAACTCCAAGTAGAAGGTGAACGTCCACTGGAAAATCACATTGATGTCGGGGAATATCCTCCAGAGGGGTCGATTCTTGACCATAGCGAAGTAAAAAGGGACACTGCATGTCCACTATTGAATAGCTTACAGGAATTACAAATGGACCAATAGAAATCCTAGATGGCCAAATTACCTCCCAGGACCGGAACTGTTTCCAACACCGTACCGGTGGTGGAACACATGTCCGTTTTCATTTGCGGGTGAATCATGAGGGAAGGATTATTCTTCCACAAAGACAACACATTTGTCATCAAGATGACAGTTTGGAGCGGGTGCACATTTTGACATTACGTCGCATCAGTCGTCATTTAACTACTCTAGTCTACTATGCTCTTCTCTACTAAGAAAAAAAGTATAAAAGGCATGCAGGATTTTTGTCTGTACTCAAAACTGCTTGCGTCGCGTTGTTTCTTTCTCGGAGAAAGTAACATGTAGAAACAAAATGAGAAAGTTGAGCTTTGGTTTCCCACTCGAAAAGAATCCCTGAAAAAGTTCACTTAAACATGTAATGCTAATGCTGAAATTATTCATCTAAACTTTTTAAGATTGACGACTTTCTCCTGAAGTCATCGCGGATTTTTATAATTTCCATAAAGGCTTGTATTGTCCGTTTATGATTTTTGCATAATTTCTATCTACAATTATTTGCCCAAGGAATGATTTTTCTTTTATGATCTTATATCCTAAAGACCTTAAGTGTCTCGATCAATAATTACTGCTGATTTATCAGAATATTTATGAGAAAAATTCTAGTATAATCTCAGTATGCCATTTCACACGCGTAGGAACGAAATCTATCCACGGAATTAACTAAAACATAGTGAACAACTATCGAAAATTTTGCTATTTGTGTCCTCTGTTAGTTTTGCGGATGAGCCACCGTATGTGCTGTTGTAACGAGATATTTGCCAGTTATGCAATTCAATATCGTATAAATACGACTTGCGCTATAAAAGAACGCACGATAGTGCAAATAAAACGTAGTTGTATGCGTAACTAACGCAGTAAGTAAAAGTAAGTGTAAATGTATAGTATAAAGCATCCGGCCTTGTATCATATTTTTCAATGTCAAGTGTAGTATTTGTACAACACTCGACTCCACAATATAAGGTCCCACTAAACCATTAAACCCGATTACTTTAACTGCAAATTAGTGAGATAAACATTAGGTCAGAAAACTAATAAAATGTACAAACTTATTAATATGATACTACAGCGCTGGAAGTCCTAATAAAAACTACTCTACTACTACTAGTAAGGTACAGCTCGAATCACGAATGGAATTATGATAATTGAAATCCCTTCCTTTCCTGTTATTATTTAATTTGAATAATATTTTTTGAGTTTGAACCGTCGCGACGCATTATAAATAATGCCTGTTAACTTGTTTTCTCTTAAAATGTTCGTACGGGGAGTCGGAGACCTATGCAATCTGTTATCCAGAGATTTGGGCCACCAAAACAGGAAGTGATCATAGATTAATTTTGAATTTGAGTTTGTTGTATTATCTGCTTAGTGACTATCAAGAATATGTACGTCCTACCTACCTTTCCACCTGCGTTCATTCATTTGAAGGTTCAATTACGTAGAATTAGTTTTATTTGTTAAGCTGACCCCTGACCCGGTTGCTAAATGCCTAAATTGAAACATGTAGAAAAGTTTAGATTCTCTTGATAATTGATAACCGCAAACAAGTACTGATGTTGCTGCACCAAAACTTTTCTGCCAGTTTTATTTGGAAAACTTAATTATGCACATCCCACACGACACGATGAAATGAGGATGGATGAACGAATAATATTTTTCGAAAAGTTTATTAGGTACGTATATTTTTGAATTGTTTAACGAAATATGAAGTCCGGATAATTTTCTTCGAATAATGGGGTTTATATTTGTTTAGTTGTCTTATACATCATTGTTGTAGATTGTACAATTTTGTCCTCCATTTTAACACCTTGGTCCAAAATCAAGTTACCATATATTCCATCTAATTTCGAAAAAAATGCCGAATAATCGCGTATTTCTAGGGGAAATAGTAAAAAATCAGAGAACACCCCTCTGGAGAACCTCGTTGTGCTTTAATTTTTTACACGTTACATAATTTTTTTAACCCTATATAGAAGTCTCACTACCAGGCTACAATCCGTATATCTGTGTGTAGTTTTCTGGACACCCTGGTCTGGCTGTTCTGGAGCTGGACGAGTTTTGCGGGACCCTGTCGGTAGTCTGTTTTTTTTGTCCTAGTCGTCAGTCATTCCTCAAGGTCAGTCGTCGTTGCCCGTCGCGTCGGTTTTCGTTTACATTTCGTATTCATATACAAAGACTCATACGTTTGCACTTGAAATTCAGCATTCATTGCTTGCCGGTTAGCCCGTGAGTTGAGTCGTAAAACTAAAACTAAAACACTTTTGTAACTTTTGTTTTATGAGAAGTATTTTTTCAATCTAAACAAAGAAAGAGTTATCAGTAGAAATCTCATCATGGCAAACCCCAATTACAAATTGACCTATTTGGACGGGAAAGGACGAGCTGAGGTGATGCGATTCATTTTTGCATATCGGAATATTCCGTACGAAGACGTCCGAATCCCTTACGGCCCGGAATGGAACAAAGTGAAAAATGGTAAACCAAAAAAAAAATTAAATTGTTTGTTTATACATGTACATGTAGCTAATTAATTGAAGGTCAAATCAGAAATGTACACAGTATACATTTACTGCAGTAGTGCAGCGTGGAGCGTGATCACGGCGCTAGAGTTGTACGATAATTTTGATTTCGGTTTAATTAGTTTAAAACTAAACTAATATGGGGTATATTAGTATAATTTTTGTATCTGGGATTCCAGACGGTCACACTCACAGGTCAAGAGATATATAGAACCAGAACCGAATATTGAGCTCAGCTCGTGGAAATTTTGTGATTAAATACCTGTATTATTCGCATAAAGTTAGCATACCTAAGTTTACTCGGTTGTTGAGATATTTTAAATGCTCACTAGTTCTGAGTCGGGCTTGGCCTTTCGGGGTTCCTATAGTGTATCATATTTTCTTATCCAGATTTTACACTTTAACCTTGAACCGAACCAGTTTCGGTATCGACAATCGACACTAACACGCATGATATGAAATTTCAAATAAAGTTTCCGGAATGTCTCGGGATAAGAATTCCGATTATTTGTATAAGTCCGAGGTTTAATGTTGCTTGTGGTTGTGTGGTGTGTTTCGCATCACATTTCCGGTTCAGCACTTGATAAGGTTTAAACACAACACCTCAACTTGTATGGTATATCTCCCAGACAAAGTTTATTTTTAATTGTGTTCGGCTTAATTCATTAAAAAATTAAAATTTTGAATATACAGTGAATGTTTGATTTCTTCAGATTTCCCTTGGGGAGAAGTACCGGTTTTGGAGATCGATGGAAAAGTTTTGGCTCAATCCGGTGCGATCCTTCGTTATTTGGGGAAGAAGCACGATCTTGCTGGGGAGAATGAATTCGAGTCCGCAAAGTGTGATGAAATGGTGGAATCATTGTCCGATTTTGCAACAGGTTAGCACAAAGGAAGATAATAAAAACTAATTATATTTTACTATTTGATTTAATCAATTTCTGATTTTATTAGCGACCTGGACAATGTACATGGAGTCTGATGAGACCAAGAAGAAGGAACTCACTGCGAAGATACTTGCTGAGACCGTTCCAAAGTATTGTGGCAAATGGAATGAAATTCTTGTGAAGAATGGAGGATATTTTGTTGGGAAAAAGCTCAGTTACGCCGATATCGCCATTGGCTCGGCCATGAATTATCACGTCGAAAAATTGGGAGCCAGTGTTTTTGAGAAATATCCAGCTTTGATGGCTCATCATGACACTGTTCACAACGCGCCAGGGATTAAGGAATGGGTCGCTAAGCGTCCAACCTCGCCATGGTGAATACTTCTGTAGCCGTCCACTGGAATTAACTCAACGTTTTCAATATTCATAAAGTGGCCTTACTTATTCCAAGACAGTATTCTTCTTCTTCTATGCTTTCTCTTTATTTTGAGGAATTCACAGGCAAGTGTCTCAAATTTATTTCAGTTATTTACTAACCATTTTTGGGGTATTTTGTTCAGCAGTGTATTCACATTTCACACTGGCAATAAATATTTCTTGATATTCTTTCGAGTTGCACCTAAAATGTATTGTCTCGTATTAAATTATTTGCATTAGTACCTAGAAAGTCCTGAAATATTGGGGTAACGTTAGAAGTCTAGTTGCTGACCAGTTCTTTTCAGTCAAACTATGACCGAGCAATAGTACAGATTCCCGAAGGTAACTTTGTCGTTGTCACCGGCAGTCGGCGTACTCGTGGAAGTTCAGTTAGAATTATTGTCGTTGGAATTTGCCAATTATTAATGGCTAAGTATGGCGTCGTTATCGAACCATCTTTTATGCACTTCTAGAGTTGCACAATATAATAGGGTCTTCTCTCCTGTACCGAATATTCAGGTTCGTCCTGTTAGTCCAATTGCATTGAGTATTCAAAATTCGGTTGTACTAGCATAGACAATTTGATTGACCTAATATTCAATACAACTTACAAAACACTCACTAATTCAGAATTCAATGCGACTTCCACCAAGGCAAGGCGATATTTCTATCATTCACACAGAACAAAACGAACAAAGCTCGTAACCTTAATTGTTTGTATTTGTTCTTGCCAAAAACTCATGTTTGTTCTGCTCAAATTAAATTCCTTTCGAATGAACAAAACTTCAAAATAGGCGTCATTCAAAGAACATACTATTTTGTTGTTAGTGGTAAAATTATTTGTTTGGAGAAACCTTACTGTACCAGACCTACTTGGCTACTTTCACTTCAACAGTCTACATAATTATAAATCCTTATCAACTAATTTCCTTTGTTTTCCTTTTCAGTCTGCTCAAACTTATTTTAGTGGAACATTGTGGTCCTACGCTTACTAGACATGCCTAGTTATTTCTCGAGGTAGATCTAGTCTATGTCATCTTCTCTACTGTACTGTATTGTATTGTACATGAGCACTGCACTAGAATGGAGGCAATGGAGCTGATGATAAGCAAAATGTAAGGATTTAGAAATTCGCGAGTAGAATAGAATATTGGTGGGTGTCGTGTTGGGTGTAGTGGCAGTTGGTGGTATAGTCGTTGTCATAAGAAGATTGTAGAGTCCACACCATACTCCTGGTGGTGTTCGGAGTTGGTGGTGGTGGTGCCTGGTCCTCTTGGGTTCCCAACTGCCTAAGAAGAATGAGAGTTACAAGATCGTCTTTTGACAGGATTTTGGCAAAGTCCCCTTCGTCTCTTTCTCCTATCTCACTTTCCCAGCTTCAAACTCATCTGTACAAACATAATCGCGCCTCCAACGACGTCCTTCTGTTGTTTTAAGTCACTTCACGTGTCCTATTTATTAGAATACGAGGGACGGGTGTTGGCGTTGCGGCTAACATCAGTCTTCGCATCGCATCGACACACTTTATTTGCCGTATCTCACAACTCGAACTCCTGGAAACTCAAACATTTCCCCCACATTTTTCTCCCATTTTTGCATTCAAAGGTTGCCCAGCGCGGCTGTGAGCGCACTTTGTGCGTAAAAACGTTTTCGTACTCAAAAGAAAATTATTTTTGCAACGCCGATTCGTAAATTGCCCTATGTCACCTGGAGGACAGGTAGATGATTGGCATCCAAGGTTTCGTGCCACCCTGTACATGCGAGATGTTTATTATTGGCGAGAATCATTAGTTTTGATTGCACGGAATAATTTACTCTTTTCACTCAGGTTCCCAAGAGTGTAGACCCTATAATTTGGATTTTTCTTAAATTCAAAACGTAAGTTTTATGTGTAGGCCATATATCATGCACACACGACACAGGCACACCAGCACAGCGCAACGATTAGACATAAGTGGAGCTTGTGGGGGAACAATGAACGACAAACTTTATCTGATTATAATTTGCAGTCATTTTTTTCTTCTCAGGCTTAGGTCGACACATTCCAGTTTTGTCCAGAATGTGAACTAACTTAATGCGGAGTAACTTGAGGTGAAAGTTATGGGGAGGGACGAGTGCCGAAATGGCGACTCGAATCAAGTACTAATGAAACTGACCTTTACTCTTAACAGTCAAAACACTACAGCGCTTCTCAAAATTCTACTCGAATCACCATTGGAAAAATACCACGAGAATTCAGATGCAACTATGGATTACCTACGAGTTGGAAAAGTAAGTTCTTTCACGATATGCAACGCAAAGTACCAAATGAATCATGCAATCATGGCAATTTTTCACAATCAAGACTCCATACATGATATGCACTCTGGAAACAGTTTTGATATTTTTGTAAGTTTCCCCCCTCATAGGAAAGTAGAAAACATTTCGCGTTGACTATACTGACACTTGGTATTATAAGCTTGTCAAAAATATTCGCACGGAACCCTGGAGAAAATTGAGTTATTCGCGTGAGCGTTCCATTGAATAAGTGAGACACAAACTACTTCTGCATGTTGTTGGAAGGGGAAGCATATATAGAGTTCTTATGCAATTCTAAATAATAATTGGTTCATGTTCTCCAACGTAGACTTCAAGACATTATTGATGTCACTCCTTCAGAGTTCATGAGACAAGTTTTGCACGACACTCTTTTTATAGCCTCGCGTTATTTCAGGTATTTAGCATAGAAAGATAGGAATAATTGGTTAAGAATGTCTTTAATTTGTAGTGTACGAAAAAAGAATAGCCCTTCCTGCGAGCTATAACTGGTCCGCCACCCACAACCAATTTTTAATTTCCACCTTCTACGAGGAAATTCTGAATTGATATTTTCTTCTTGAGTTTATACATATGGCTTGAAGTGATAATTAAATTGGGAAAAGCCACAAATGTGAACCAAAAATCAATACATACGAAAAGCTGTCACAGTGTTAAAAGTTACATGACATTTCCTCTTTATATCCTACTTCTACACCCAACATTTTGAAGTAAACGACCTGTGAGCACCGTACGTGTTACGGCCACACATTTGATGTCTTGTCATAGTTTCTTTTGGTCTGGCGTTGCGTTCTGTACTGTACGTGAATTGAAGAACTCAAGCGAGAGTGCCATGAATAGAACATCAATGTCCAGAGGAAGGAAAAACGTTGAAGATTATAATTCGAAACTAATCAGATCTGCAGATCCCTCTGGTGCAGGGATATTAAGTCACATTGTCGAGAGAATGGTATTACTTAAGGGTGGGCGGTTAATGAGTCAACAGTTATCCAGAAAATGGCTATCAGAGGAAATTTTCATGTGTCATCTAGTAGCAGGTGAACTGTTGTATCTAGTGCAATGTTAGCAATTGGCTTCCGTACTACCAAGAAAACTTCACGTTAATGAAACCTTGCGTACTACTAAAAGAAAACTAGGTACTACTTCTGTATTCCAATGGATGCTAAGGTCGAAAGAGACCTTTGATCTAGTCAATGGTTGTTAGGTCAACGGTTATTGGGTATCCGGTCATCCGGCAAATGGTTATCAAGTGAACGGTTATCAAGCGAATGGTTATCAAGTGAACGGTTATCGAATGAATGATTGTCAGATCCACGGGCAATGGCTAATTATTGTTGTGGAACACTATTGATAGCGTCAACGTTGGAGTCAATTTTTTGATAGCCCTGTAGGATCTACACTTGTCGAACTTGTGCATTAAAAAATACGTTTCAGATTTCAAAAATTTGAAGTTTTGATAAACCTTCATTGAGACAAAATAACAAAGGAAAATGTTATTTGACTATTCAATATTATCTCGGCTGCTTTCTCTTATGGAGAAACTATTGAAGTCATGATTATTTCATCAAAACTTACCTTCATGTAAACTTTTTGCACTTTCTCTTGAAGGAAGCTGTGAAGATAGCAGCGGAACAGAGAATGCAAAAATATTTAAGATGAGACAAGGTACACAATGAACCTCTATTGTGAATCTTCCACATTGCTTTTTCGTTTTTCCTGGAATCTCCATTAATGTAAATGAAAGTTGTAGGCAATATTTTTCTTCACCATATTAAATTCCATTTTTGGTGAGTAATACGTAGTCAGAGGGGACCATTAGATTTAGATTCTTTGA
>JAQGCB010000520.1:0-21243 GCA_034698835.1 Protaphorura tricampata
AAATTGGGTTAATTTCCATTCCATCGTCGAGATTCATAGACGTCAGTCGTCCTCGACGAATATAGAGTGATTCTTTGAATTTTCGATGAAAAAACCTGGTTTCTTGTTCACATAATTTAATTGACGACATGTCGATAAGATGATTACCGTTGTGGTCCCAAACGTGTTTTGCTGGTGCTGATTTTTGTGACCTGCCATGTTTTATGTCTGCTAAATGTTCTTTCATTCTCACATGTAGAGGTCTTCCGGTTTCACCTGTATAGATTTTCGGGCAAGTTTGACATTGGATTTCGTAGATACCAATTCTTTCTTTCTTTCTATTCTTGTATCCGCTGAAAAAGGATTGTAACTTTCTCCCGGGTTTGAATCCCACATTGATGTTGTACTTTCTTTTGAGGAGATGTGAAAGTCGATTAGACAAGCGACCGGAATATGGCAAAATCACTTTTGGAATAACATCTTGAATTAAAGTTTCAGGGGTTGGGGAAGGGTGTTTTGGATGGTACCGCATCAGATTTATTTTAATTTTGTTACGGATGAGTTGAAGGGGATATCCGTTACGTCTCAGAATTCTTTGCACATGTAATAGTTCCTCGTTGAGGGAATCTTCATCACTTAACCTTATGGCTCTACATACCAATGAGTTTACTACTGATATTCGGTGACTGATGTGGTGGTAGGAGTTAAATTGGAGGTAAAGGTCGGTGTGAGTTGGTTTCCTGTAAACTCTGTGAGAGAGTTTACCATTTTTTCGGTAAACCAAAACATCTAAGAACGGAAGACCACATTCGGTCTCTTCTTCAGATGTAAACTGCACAGATCGGTGGAAACTGTTCAGTGAGGTAAGGATTCTTGATTTTGCGTTCTTCCGTATTTTTGCAAATACGTCATCCACATATCGCTTCCAAAGAGTTATGTCCGTATTGTGGCAAACCAATTCTTTCTCTAAACGTTGTAGGAATATTTCAGCAATTACGGGGGAAATTGGTGAGCCCATTGGGGTTCCGTCTGTTTGTTTGTAAATATTCCCGTTCCAAGAAAAGTATGGTGTAGTCAAACATAAGTTCAATAGTTCACATATGTCCTCGGAGGTGAGGTTGGTTTCTGTTGTCCAGTCTTGATTATTTTCTAGCTCTTCCCTCGTGAAATCTAGTGTCAGCTGGACAGGAATACTTGTGAAAAGAGAAACTACATCAAACGAAACCAGTTCCTCATCATCATTAACCTCCGTTTCCTTCAGATTGTTTACAAATTGTACTGAATTGGTCACTGCATGTTCGGAATCTTTGACCAGATGTTTTAGAATCTTGTTGAGAAACCTTGATAGGTTGTACGTGGGTGAACCGATGAAACTTACAATTTGTCGAAGAGGATTACCTGGTTTATGGGTCTTTGGTAATCCATAAAATATTGGGCAAGAAGTATGAGATGAAACGATACAGTTGTACTCACGTTTCTTCATCCTTTCCAGTTTCAAGAGTTTTTGAAGTTAGCTCATCAAAATCGCAAATTCGGAATGACGAAAAATATAAACAAACGAAGCTGGTATCTATGGGAGGGAACATCAAATGGGTCGTACAGTCTAAAGATATTTTACGATTACGCACATACAATTAGTACTAAATTAGAAGTATGGCGTTACAGAAGCGATGCCCTGTGAAAATGCGTAATGAGAAGTGCTGATGAGAGCAAGACACACGTTTTTACATTTTTATAACCATATTTTGGAAGTCTATTATGACCTTTTGAGCAACAGCTTGATCAAATTAGAGTCGTACCTCAATGAACCCAACTGGCAATGTCAGTTACACATAAAATTACACGCAATACAAATTCAATTGATGATTGACTGAATTTTGACTTACCATGAACCCCGTCCGGTGTACAATTTTTAATTTTCCCAACAATAATCTCATCTTGAAATGGTCTAAAGATGACATATCTGAATTTGACCTTGGAATGAACTCCTCCATCACTCGTAAAAATGAATCCTGGGCCAATTGATTTAATGTCCCATAAAACAATGGCCAATCCAACATTGTAAACAACACGATTTGAAAATTTTCTATTCAATTCATCACGAATTGCATCCACTCGATCCAAACCTAAATTCACGGGCTCAATCCGAACGTCCCTTGTCATTTCGTACAGGACAAACATTTTTTAATTTTTTAAAAAAATTATCAAAATTTCGAAAAAGTAGTAAATATTTTTACGAAGACACAACAATACCAAATACCGCATGTAAAATAAAAATAAAATGTGATGAAATTTTTTAAATGATTTCCGACTGCCGCCTCTCAGAGCATTGAGAAAATGGAACGCGGGAACTCAGCCTGTCAACAATCGCCAGTACAAAGATTGTCAGTTACTAATTTTGGAACGTAAAAAAAAGTGTTACCAGTGAATTTAATTAGTAATTTGATAATTATTCAGTGTTTTTTTTTAAATTAAACTGGAAATTGAATCACTGAATATTTCAAAGCTGGAGAAATTAAGCCCAGGAATAATTTTTTGATCTTTGTACACATCTGTATCGGTAAATCGGTAAATGTAGAGTCATACAAAATGGTAAGTATTTAATTTTTTTAAATCACTGGAATTTTGTGGAATTTTTTTAAATTTTGTTAGTTTTCTACTGTCGGAGCTATTAGTATTCACTGGAAAACTCCAAAAACCGTTAATTTTTTTTTAACGAATTCAATTGAAGATTGGTACATTTATTTGAGGAATTGAGGGGTTGGATTGTTGACCACTTGGGGGGGGGGGGCATTTCTGATTTGGCCACGGAATTGTAATTAATGCGGGTAAATATTTTTAATTTTTTTTTAGAACAATACAACAATAAGTAGAAGAAATGGTGACCAAGATGTGTCCAAGAAACCTCCACTTTCTGGAAACGCAAAGGATTATTTATTATGGGCTCAAAATGTCGTCAGAACTCAGGAAAGACAGGCTGAAATTGCCAAACGAGCAGACGAGGATAAATACAAGACAATTGCACAAAGTAAGGGAAAGGGACTGAATTGAATTGACTACCGTTTATTTTTGCATAATGTTCTCAATTAAATAATGCTCGTGCCATTGCCATTGACTAATTCGCAATAATCGTAGTTTGCAGTAAGAGTAAGTACGTAAGTATGTGTATTTAATGAGTGTTGACTGTTGACTCGGAAGCACGAATTCGGAACATCTAATTTTCTCATTACATTTACCAATCAAAATTTTTCTTATATTTTAACAGCACGAAGGGACCAGATACAAGTTAGAATAGCAGAACAAGAGGAAATTAATCGTAGGATGAAGGAAAAACTAGAAAGGAAGAATACTGAGTTGAGGCAGTCTGAAATCGACGAAGATGAAGAAATAGAAAGAATGAGGGTGAAGATTCGAGAAAATGAAGAGTCAACAATTCGGCTTAACATATTGAAGGGACAACAGTTGGAATATTCTGTTCTCGTTGGCTCCTTACTATCAAAGGCTTTGAAAGTCGATTATAAAGGAGTTCCCGGGAATTGTCTTTGCCCTGGTAATTTATTCAAAAATATTAAATGTGTTATAATCATTCCTTTTCCTGTAGGCTAACAGCTAACTTTTTGATTGCTCTTCAATTTTCAGAAGGGAAAATTTGTGCTTCCTTGACAGGAGCAGGAACTGAATGCGACTTTTGGACTTGTCCGGTAATAAACCCTGCCACGGACCAGGCCGAGATCACAATGGCTGCATTAAGTAAAACCATGATACGATGAAACATTAGTTTTTCGATTTATTTCTTAAGTGCTTGTACAACACAATTTGATATTTTTTCTGAGTAGGTACGTAGGGTCAATTAAACTTACTTACAAATAAACGATTTACAACTAAGGTGTACAGAATCAAGTAACGACTAAAATTTGCAGGAACGAACTTGGCAAAAAAAAATTATTTTTACAATGGTTAGCAACTAGCATAACAATTATTACCAAAAACTATTTACTACTGCTGATTGCAGTATTATAAGTTACTCCCATATTATGCAATAGCGACTCTACGGTGCCGTGTGTGCACCAGCACAAATGCAGACGAATAACAAAATTGAATAGTGCTTTTGATTGAGAGAAGTGGCATTCGGCGTTTGTTTACACGGGTATTGTAAAGTTTCACGATAAAAAAGGTTAGCTTTGTCGCTGGTAGGGACTTCCATGCACACAGAACGTCCAGGAATTAAGGAATTCATCAAAAAAAATTAATTAAACAGAACTGAGTTTGGATCCTCGTCATCCATTTGTTTAACGTGACGGAGTACGTCTTTCTTAGTAATGATCCCCAAAAGTTTCCTGTAATCGGAATAAGATGCATTGTTTATTAAGAATTTTGGGAACTACTGAACAGTTTTAAATGTACTTTGAAGTAACACTTACCCGTTATGAGTGACCAAAGTTTGTCGTAACCCAAGTTTACGAAACATATCCACCACCGTCTCCATTGGCGTTTGGTCAGTCACGGTGATGGGGGCCATGTCTAGTACTTTTTTCAGTTTCACTGGGGTTGAGATTGGCTAAAAGACAAAAAAAAATCATAAACATGTAATGTAAACAGAGCTTGGACTTTGGACAATCCGAAAATGATATTCTACTATCTAAACGTACACGAGCAGGTCTTGATTGTTGTGCTGGAGGATTGTTACTAAATAGACAAAGAGAATTTCCGTCCACTCCGTCTACTGCTCTTCGTGCATTTGAAATAGCCAAGTTGAGATCTCTTCTCAGAACAAATCCAACCAAAAATGGTGAATCATGCGAGATTACTACAGGGAATCCATTATGCTCCGTCTCTTTCAACAGATTTTCCACGTCTTCGACTGTCATGGAGTCCTGCGTTACGAAGCAAAGTGGTTCCCCATGCCTAGTGAGAGGAAAGAAATTAGTCGATTTTATTTCTGAGAACTGGTTGTCCACATAACTATCTTAATCTTAACGTTTAAACCTCGCTCAAGGCATATGTTTTACCAGCAAGGAGTGTGAAGAAATTAACTATTCTCGGACAATTCGATACTCACCTAGGTTGCATTACATCTGCTGCGAGAGTGGTGTGACCAAACTCTTCTTTGGAGTCTAAGAATGGGTAGCCGTTAAGATTTATATGAGCGTCATAAATTCCTTGGCGACCCAGTGCATCCCCCACCCATTTAGACGCCATTGCCGCCGCCATGAGGGGAACAATGTATCTAACACCTCCCGTCAACTCAAACATTATCACCACGAGTGACACCGTCATTCGTGTAACTCCTCCAAGACAAGCCGCCGCACCGACCATTGCGTATAACCCTGGTGTAATACAGTCTTCCCCTGCCGAACATTCACCAGAAAAGAACCATATTCCGGGATGGTTCCTAAAATATGAATTTAGTAATGGTTAGGGACGTTGCTGCAATCGACTAAGTTGTTGAATTTCTAGATTTACTTACACTGCCAATTGTTCAACACCAATCCCAACAATTCTGCCAACAATGGCACCGAAACAGAGGGAAGGGATAAATAGACCGGCAGGAACCTTGATTCCAAATGTAAATATCGTTACGATGAACTTGAAAATTAGGGCGAGGAGTAAGAGCCACATTGCTGTGTGAACCCCTGGCCCTGCCCGTGCACCTTCAATCGATAGGGTTGCATTCGAAAAATTCCTGGTGTAGTCACTGAATAAAAAACATATTTTTTAGATTTGAAGTACGAATTAATTTTTCGACAATGTTTGAAATATTTAATTACCATAAATCGTCATTGACTGCAACACCACATTGAGAAAACAGCAAATAAATTAGTTTACTCGTCGGCATTCTTGTGTACGGGTTGGGATAAGCACTGAAACAGAATTGTATAATTAGTATTTAAGACTGAGGTAATTCAACAAGTTAATTGAGTAGAAGTGTTAAAGACTAGATACTCACCAAACTGCTGTAACCAGTGTGACAACCAACACTTCTGTAACGGGGTATTGTCCCAACTTGGATGACTTTCGGTACCGACACCACCAAATGTTGGCACGAATGAACAAGTTCCCAATACATCCCTTCAATAAAACAAATGGAAGAAATTATTTTTCAAACCTCTAAATGTAGATTGTAAAACGGCACTACTTTTACTTACACCAATAATTCCAAGTCCAATGAATGGAATTAATTCAAAGAATATCCAAGGTTTGCTGTACTCGACAAAGAATAGGACTGAATGCTCATTCCCGAATGGATTGATGGATTGGAGGACAAATGCAGCAACCAATGCGCAAAAGAATGATCGCCACAGAGTTTTTAACGGGAAGTAATAACTCACCTAAAAAGAGCACATTCATATCTTGTAAAACGGACTGTGGATGAAATGGAACTATTTATTTTTCAAAATAACTTACTTCCTCAAGACTGAATAAAACACCCCCAATAGGGGCCCCGAAAGCGACGGAGACACCGGCTGCAGCAGCGGCTGAAAGAATTTCTCTCTTCTTTGCTTCATTCCGGCCATACTTGGGAAATAAATATGATAAAATATTTCCGATACAACAAGCGATGTGAACCATCGGCCCCTCTGTAAAATAAAAGTTAAGAACTTAGTGAACAATGTGAAACACGTATTAGAATTTGGAATATCGGCAGCTTGCGCACACAAACCTTTTCCCAAACTAAGTCCAGCCGAGACGGCTAACATAATACCAACTGATTTGATCAAAAGTGTCCATTTTCCCAAGTATCCTCTGATGATAAATCCACTCAGGATTGTTTTTATCTAAATGTAAAAAATTGAAACAGACAACTGTTCAATATTTGTTGGATCTGGTGAAATTAATCGTAACTTTGGAATTTGGAATAGAATGCAAACCTCAGGTATACCGGAACCACAAGCGTAGGGCGCAAACATTCGGACTAGTAGCGCCGCCAGTGATGCGAAAAATAGAGCCCACATAACGTAGAAAAAGTATTTCACAATGTATGGCCCTGCAAGTAAAATAATTGTTGGAGTGATACGTTAGGCTTAAACATCGTGGAAATCGAGTATGACTGCTTCTGGCTTGGTGAAGTGCCACATGCACTTCAGCCGCGAATGTGAATAAAGAAAAGGAGCAGTTTGTTCTTCACTTCGTTTTAAAAGTTGGTTTTTAAGAAGTTATTTTTTAAGTCTATTTGTCTGTGTATTTTGTGTTGATACTTATTAATGTAAAATGCAAATTACCAGCTCCTTCATCGCTTCCTCCAAAAAGAACTGGCCAAGACTGCCACTATAATCATAAACGTAAACTTAATATTCTGTTTAATTACAAATGATTTCAATTACAACCCCAAAGTGCGTTTTTAATGCTAACCTGTTTACATATTCCTGGCACGGTTTCATTCTGGTTCGTAGTGGACGACCAACAACACTGCTCTTTGTTCAACCAAAATGCCTCTGGGCAAATTCCAAACTTTAGATCAGTCATCCAACTAGCTCCGATATCAATCACACCAGCTAACGTCCCTGCAAAAATTCCAACCAAGAGGACGCAGAGCCATCCGCTCCAAGCATCGTGGGCTCCTTTTATCAAATCAAAGAATGAGTCCTGGAACAAACAAATTCATAATTAATACACAGCACCTCAAACCCAAAGAAAAAACTTTTGTTCGTTTCATGGATTCTAGATTCATAAAAATTACTTGTTTCTTTTTAACGATGTATCGATGACGCATTCTGTCCCTGGCAATATCCCTTTGCCAGTCGATTGTGTGAAAATCTTCATACTGCCCGATTCCAGGAATATCATCTGAGTCATAGTAGCCTGTTAAAAACAATGCAGAACAGAAAAGCCTGTTTTAATATCATCGTACTAATGGAATTCTCTAACAAAATGGATAGCAGATTCCATTCCTTACCAGAATCCGCTCAAAAATATCAACAAAAATTTGCTTCCTTACTCTGAGTAGTAGGGGGTAAGTCCTCCTCACGGATCTCATTCACCGTTCCTTGATGAGTTATATCAATCATGTCTTCGTCAGAACTCAGTGAACTTGTGAATCTTTCAACCGATTGCTGAAAAAAATCAAAACATTCAATATTGTCAATTGTCATCACATTAGCGGGAAATATGTGCTTGATACGGACCTCAGTTTCGGATGATTTTTAATTCTGTTATATATAATATGAGTCTCCAACATTGACTTAAACATGTGGTATGGAAATGTATGAGTATGACATAAAATATTGTATTACTAATACACTTCACAAACCTAACATACCTAACGCGTGACGAGTAAAACTTACAAGTGTTCTAATGTAGACCTACAGCACAAAAAACATTAAAACTTTTCTTCGTAACGCTGCAATTTAATTACTTTATAACAAACCTCTCCGATCAACCCATTCAACCCTTTTCTTACATGTATGAAATGATGGGCAATTAAACGAGGATTAGGAATTACACGTTGCCAGCTTGAGCTTCCTATCGCAGTATCGCACACTCGCACACATACAAGATTAACCAGATCGAAAGAGGATTATTTCAAAACCAGTCACAAAAATTAAATGTATCCTGATTTTGTGTCAATCCAAGGATGGATTGAACTCAACGGATCTTACAAAAATTAATTTGATAAAACTTCCATGTAACATGTATGTTTCTTACTAGTATTTTAGGGAACTTGGAAAATAACTGAATTGTCTTCATCTTCAACTATGCAATATGTGCATTATAATAATTTTTGTCACTATTATGTATTCACCTGAGCTTCGCAGTCGAACTGACTGATTACTTTCAAACTTAATTTTAATTCTACAAACGAAACAGTCATACAGTTATGAGTCTAATTAGAAATTGGAAAAGAAAGTAGGTCTAACCGAAAAGTAAGAACCAAGAACAATGCGAAATAAACCCAATAGGTAATAAACTTTGTTTACTTTTCTAAGAGAAAGTGATGCGGGTAATGAGGTAGAGGATTCAGCTTCCCTGTCACTGTTCACTGATTGATAATTTGTATGAGTAGGAGTTCCTTGAGCAAGTGGATTTTGTAAATTTGCCGGTCCCCATACTGGGTCTGCCTTCAGCGCATCTGTTTCCATTCAGAGAATACATTCATTTCTTTGGCCCGTTAAGTTTTTGTTCTGTATTGGAATAATAATACAATGACAAACAAATTAGTTCGATTATAATGTATTTACCAAGTATGTCAGCAGTTCAAAAAACGAGTGTTTTATATGACTACTTTCTAATCAAATAGGCACGTTGGCACGTATCGCATGAATTTCGAAATTATTACTTTAAAATAGAATACTTTCACTTCACATAAAATTGAATTCAACTGAACTAAATTTGTGTAGCTACGTTGAAATTGAGTGGCAACTTCGGGAAATCGTCTATTCCAAAATTTTATTGCCGTATTCAATTTCAACAACCACCACATACACGGTGTACTGAATTTAATTTAACTGCGCTTCTGAAATTTCTGTAACACCAGGTGAAAGGAAAACATTCACTGGTATATAAATTACATTATCATCCACCCACGAGTTCCCCATTCCTCCTGTATTGGGTACAACATTTCTACACAGCCTTCATAAATTAATTGACAATTAATTGACCTTCCTGATATAATTTTTGTGATAAATCAATTAAAATAAAACCTAGGTAGGTGTATGAATGTACTTTTCCTGCACTTACCAAAAATGACTAGCTCAGGTCACAAGTCAGTCAGTGCAGTGGTCAGTGATTGGAACTTGGAACCCTCTGGATTTCCAATAAAATGGTTTAATTTTTGGAAGGATAAGGATATCAATTTATTTTTGGAAGTTAGTTGGAATGGAAATTTTTGACTCTTTGTCGCACTAGCACAAGATCACCGGAAGAATTCCAAATTCCACATGTACGTACGTACGTATTTAATTAATTCCAATTTCCAATTTCCGCTCACCATGCAGTCAGGGGGAGGTACAGAAGAAATGTCAATGAAATGAAAATGATCCTCCTCCAACTGATTCTTCATCTGATACTGATCTATTCTCAATCTGAATAATTATGAGAGGAATTTCTATTACACGGTGCACGAGAGAGGATGACGAAAATAAAGGGGTTTTAAACAACAACAGACACACGGAGGATCAAATAGACGAAATGTAGACGAACGTAACATAAATTCGACGCAGGGCACAAGGAGGAGGAACCAACGAACCACCACATTACATTGTCTCCTATATCCTATGCTTATGCTGTGTCGTCACTACAGGGTGACCCATATTCTGCTACCACTACTACCATATTGTGACATTTGGGCATCAAGATGTACCAGTACCAGGGGAAAAATAAATACCACTTCATAATAAATACTAATTATTAATACTACTTACTTACTACTATTTCTTTAATAGGTAAGTATAGTACACACATGGATTGACATTTGCGTGCATTTGCATCGTATTTTTCAAAGTTCATGTGAGCACTCTCGCATTTGGCGATTTGGCCCACAGAAAAGAAAAGTACGTGTTTCTTTAGTAGTATGAAAAAAAACGAGTGAAAGTAAGAACTTTTTTAGCAAACAGCAAGTGTATGTGTGTATTTGCAATGCATCCGAGAAATTGGACTCCAATAATACAGTGAAGGAGTAGCGGTAATCGATAAATGCTGCAAGATGTGAAGATGTCCAATCCAATCCCAGGGGGAAAGTACTGTCTCGTAAGAGAATCGGCAAAAGAATGATGGTCTCACTAATATATTGTAAATTATTGTTTAAAACCATTATAACCCTGGGCTCGAATACAAGCCGGGCATTTCTCCAGCTTTATCTATTGACTGGACTGGTGTGGAGAAAGTGGTGAAAGTTTATATTAGCCCTATATTATGTATGACCCTGCCGAAATGAATACAACGGCGGGGTTCTGTTCTGTCATTTGCGGTATGTAGATTTAGATTCCCCTCTGGCAAGATTTACGAAATATTGCCGAATTAGCCCCCGCCTCGTCAGGTAATTGAATCCAATTATTGATTCAAAATATGGCCTGGCTGATGATTATAAACGTGTTCTTTGTATATTGGGAGACTTGGTAATAGGAAAAACTAGTACAGAAAAGCACTTTTAAACGAAATTATAGTCAAACAAAATCATCAGCGTATTTTCGTAAGAGAATGGACTCGGTACAGGTACTATTATGGCTATGGAATACGAATGGATAGGCCGGTAAAGTAAAGAATTCTTGAGAGCAATCCAGACTTTTCCGATCACAACTTCACAATGAGAATAAACTGCAATGAAAACGGAATGTATGGGTCACCCTGTACAGGCAAACACACATGTGTACAAAGTTTCCTCGTATTACATGAGTCGTGACTGATTCATGATCACATTTTCACATTGCGACTTTCTACACACACGCAGGACAGGGCATAAACGCTAAACGAGACCAACAGCCAGGTCTGAATTAAATTCAAGGCAAAGGCAAAGGCAACGGGGAAATTCAGTCAGTTTAGTCAGATTCAGATATTTTAAGCCTTTTATTTGTGGACAAACGAATAGAGTGTAAAGTGTAATAATAGCCACAGGTAGTCGTAGACCGTAGAGTTTCATAGTAGTAGTATTCGGAACACAAAAAGATTTCGCAATGTAGGTGAAGGTCACGTCTCTTTCTGAAATAAAAAATCTAATGAAACGACACTCGACGACTCGATTTGTATTGTGTTTTTCTGTTTTGTTCAGATCTTCCGGTCCATACACAGAATTTACCCGTTTTGTTAAAAAAATGTCCAAACGCACCTCATGTTTTCGGCTTACACTAAACATACCCTACTATTATTGGGAGAGGTTGTGGTTTCTTACCGTATGCACCAAGAATTCTGCTGATTTCTTTTATCCACGAAAGCACAGTTTAAATTGGCATCGCATTAGGTCGAACATTGTTTTTTTTCTTGTAATAAAATCGTCTAAAAGACGCAAGACATGATTTAGTTGTATAATTTTGGAACATATTTTATCCTATATGATTTTTGCGTTTACCATGTTTTAATTCGTACTTAAGACACAACTTTTGCGATGTTCCATTTAAGAAGAATATACGTGCGTGTTTCGTTGTTTCATCTCAGCTTTTGCTTCCGACAGGGCCGCAGGGTATTGAAATTGAAAATGCAGAATTTGACAGGCTGGATTGACGGGATGACCGAAGAATTTGAAATCTAGGATTATCAGTCAGAACAGATCGGCATTTCAATTTCTCTCATAGTCCTCGACCGTTTGTTCCGTCACTGTCAGTTGTTTATACAAATGCAAATGGAACGAAAAATGAAGCCTTGAAACTAGATAATGGTAAAAGTACGAACTAAAATAAAAACAGTGCTGCTCTGAACTTGTTTCTGTAGGCGATTATCCATAGAGTCATGATAATTTTGGAGTAGGTTTCTTTTCTCTTTTGTATATAAAACGTTACTGTTATCACTGTGATCGTTATTATTTGCATGCGTTCGTGTTGTGGCTTTCACCACTTTCTCTTTTCTAGTTCTTCACGAAATTCTGGAGATGTTAAGGTTAAGGTTACACACGAGACATTTGGTCCTGGGACATTTGGGACACAATAACAAAAACATGAATGAAACTATGAAAACAACACGAACAGTTTTAGGGACAATGACATTTTGATGTAGAATGGAACAGGTGCATCCGAAGAACTCCCGAAAGAAGATGATACATTATGTTGATGACAAGATAAACACGCAACTGAGGCACATGCAAAAGAAACTATAAATATGTCATATGTACATGAATAACAAATATGAAATTATCTCATGAATGAGCCAGGATAATGAATTTACAGTTTAAGTATCTACGTGAGATCGCCGTATATTAGTATAGCAGCATTAAAGCTGTAATTTTGTAATGCCAGCTTAGATGAAATTATTCTAGAGTCTGAGTCTACTGGAGTCACTCTAAAGTACAGTTATTGCAGGTCGCGGTAATCTGATACTGATAAGAATGTGATTTCCGAACAGATCGAACCCCGGGGTTGTTGTATTCATTCCGGTGGGGTCAAAGTGGACTTACTTTTACTACTTTCTCCACAAGTCAATGGGGAAGCAGAAAGACTCGGGTTGTATTCGAGTAATTCAAGGCCCGGGTTCTATTCGGAAAGCTGTATTTGTGATGTTTATTCGCACTTGTTGTGACCTCCACCTAACCTCCCGAAGACATTTCAATATGCATTTCCTGAATCAGAATTCAAAGAAGGGAAATAAATGAAATTAAAATTCTACTGTAAATAATTTTTGTGTCGTGTCGACTAATATCTAGGTCAGGCTTATATTTTTAGTAATGCATTTTTGTTAAACTTAGCTTGACAGCCTGAGTAGAAGTGAAAGAGGTTACCGGACTCTAAATTAATTTAGCGTGCATTGACACAATGACACAATACGTACGCGATATTGTAGACCAGAGAAAATACAAGGAAATGTTCACGTTTGCAAACGGACTTCCACTTCCATGCTCATGCTTGCTTGACATGCTTTTGGTGATACATTAAGTCATGTGTGTTGTACCGAATTCTAAACTACTTCTAAACGTCTAATTAAGGCTGCGTTTGTCTTGTCAAGCTTTAAGCGAAGCTTAGGCCTAATTTGTAGATTTTTATGATCCTTAATTAATAACGACAACGAGAGTGGGCAAAACGCATGGTAGGTGAGGTACTGGATGTGACGTTTGCGTGCATTGTAATTGAAGAGCTTGTTTTATCAGGACTTTCACTACTTTCACTCCTAAACGAGGCTTCTACAGGGTGGCTACCAATAGTAGACACCAAATTCCAGGAGGAAAACTCAATAACTCCATTTAGCAAATCAGTACAGCGACTCCGACTCCGACTCGTGTAAAGCAAAAGTCAGGCTCAGGGTATGGGGAATGGATTTTCAAGCAGAAATCTGTATTTTCTCCTCAGTAGTGCCTTATCACTCAAGTAGTCACCTAGATTTCTTTTCTGAACAGTGAACAGTTGAAACTAATTTATATTCTCTGAAGAAATGAAGGACCAAACTAATGAAATGAAATGTTTCTGAATGAATCGTACCACAGTCTAATCAGTAAACACCCAAGACCCAAACACACACGTTGTATACTCGAGTGACTTCTGTACTATGAATTTTAAAATTTTCTTCGAAGAACCACCCTATTTAATTAATTTCGGTAATACCGAAATAGAGATCGACACGTATAAAATACCTGTAGAAACATGTATTCCTCAGCAAAACGACCGTACAACCATTCGGAGTTTGTCGCAATTTCTCCCAAAGGAATTTCACACGATGGCCCTTGTATTGAGATCTCGGCATACAGCGTCCTTGACCTCAACATACCTGTCAGTCCAGGCCAACCCCATGCATGTATTCGAGAAATCGCTCCGGCAGGAATCCCGGTTTTGGTAGCAATCCGAGCCTTCGCCCTTGTCACTTACATGCTGACCAACGGCTACGATATGATAGGACCTTATTCTTTTGGAGCTCAAGTTTTTTCGAAATATCTGTAAATTAATGTTGGTCTTAAATTGCATAGCTGGATGAATTTGACCGTATTTCAGAATAATTTTCTCACTTCTGCCATATAACATTGCATTGACGACCCTCTCCACCAATAATTAATCGAAATTCATCTCCAGCGACTCGATTCATGGGTTCAGCGTACCGGAGAATACTCCATTCAACACGAGACAACCAATCATTAATTTGTTCCTCATGTCGTCGACTCAAATCTTCCAAAATCACGACAATGTGAGTATCATAGAAAACTTCTGCCAAAGATGATGTGACTGAGTATTTAAATAAATTAGGTGAAGCCATATCAACAGCCTCTAATCCCAATCCGTCCAATTCCCTGTGTGGAGTTTTGTCATCAAAGATTTTAATGTTAAAAATAAGATTTGGTGACACGATGGACACTGGAGAAAGGAGTTGACTCAAAATAGACTCCAACATTTTAACGGGTGCATTGATGAGAGCCAAATTACAAACAGTTTTATTGGCTCGGTCTTGTCCTTGAAATCCTTTGGCAAATATCTGTGTTATCGGTAAAAGTTAAGAATTATGATTTCGCGGAGACAATTTGCAAACTTTTAATATAGTTTGTATTCGTACTGCTTTATTCATGACCACTTGATCCTGTAATGCCGCAGAGTCCACACCTTCACAAAGAATTCCAAAATAAGCCATCACATACTCACAAAAGTCATCAATATCTCCAATCAAGTTTGCTTTTCCTTTTGGATTAACCAAAACTTCCCAAACCACAGGAGATCTTTTGATTGTCCAACCTCGGACGTGCTTCATTTTTTGAACGAAGTCCTAAAAATCAATACATTTTTAAACAGTTTGCATTTCGGCGAAAGCGATATTCCAGGAATTTCCAAGGAATTTTTATAGACTCTTGGAAATATTTTGCATTATAGAAGACTATATTAAAAAATGACAGATTTTGTGGCGTGGGCTATCAAAAATCCGAAAATCTACTCTAAAATAACGATTTTTTGCTACGGTGTATCTCTACATTTTTCAACCGTACGTTTTCCCGTCAATTTGAAATTACTGTGCATGTGTGGAATAAATTATTTGTAAATATGAAATACGAACACTCCACTGAAATCGATCCTTGAGACTTTTATGAAATTCAATCACTGGAAATTGAGATTGGATCTCTTCGATGAGTTTTTCTGCTTTAGCCAACCAAGGATCATCGTACAGTCCTACGATTTCGTACCGTGCCATTTATTCCGTTGCTGTGTAATAATGGAACTAAAATATAGATTACTCTTATGACCTCGTCCGATACATAAAAAATTAAATTAAAATCTTCTCTGATTCTGAACTTTTAGCTGTTACAACAAATATTCTCATTGTGGAGTTTGCAATTCCAATATGTAGCTTTGTAACTTCGCCCTGGGCTATGACAACCTGGAACATTTTGTATTCCCTGAAATACATCAGAATTAAAAAATCTGGAGAATATTACTGTCTTGTCTGAAGTAAATAGAAAAACTTTATGAGCCGTTGAAACACAGAGAATTACAAGGACCTACGCTGCATTTAATTTTCAAATTTTCCAATTTACAATTCATCTCCAATAATTATTATTGAGTTAAGATTTTACCACCTTTGATGAAAAATTACAGGGTAACCCAAAAAGTAACCAAGTTTTCTGGCCACCCTGTACGTGAAACTTAAATGCTACATGCTACCCAATGCAATGCTACACAATGTTCCAATTCGCACACTCGCAGACGGAATGTATTAATGCTTCTCTTAAAAAATGTTTACTCCGCTGGAATTATTCCCTTAAAGCAAACCCGAATGTCAATGTGCGCATTTTCTTACCAAAAGTCATTTTTTCGAACTTGTATATTTTTTGGTAATTAATGTTGGGCCCGTTTTCGTATTTTGAAAATATTTTAGCAACAGTTAAGAAACCCGTACTCTGAGACTCAATAAAATTTTCTGTTGCGCACTCTGTGGAGAAATTGATATTTCTGTGGGGAATTTTAAATACTTCGCATGGACTTTATTTCACCGCATTCTTCAATATTCTGGTGAGTGGTGACTCTAAAACAGTGTTCTTAATAGGAAAATAAAAAAAGCACTGAAAAATCTGGTCGTCCGTTCCGTGACTACAATGGCTGCAGAATTAATAGCATTGGATTCCAGCAAACAGTCTGCTTTCACGAAGGCTGTCAAGAATATCAAAAAATCTATTGCCGTAAGTCAAAATTTTGAAGAAACCTATTTTGTATTTATTTACTGACTTTAAAAATATCTGGTATAAAATTTTTATACCACGCGTTGCAGAATGAGACCTTAGATTAGGTCCCCTAAGTCCCCTTACATGATTTTCGGCTTTTCAACTTAAAATGCTTTAAAAGATGGTACAGTAAAATCTACACAGTAGACTTTGTAAGAAAATTCACAGAAAATGAAGGAAAAAAAACTATCCAAGTTTCAATTCAAAGTACCTATGTCAAGATTTAAAATTTTAAAATAGACTCGATTGTGTCTCTGTGTGTGAAAAACACTTTGACCTCCCGAGTCCCGACTAAGATGAATCTATTTTCTTCTCTGAAGTCTTAACATATTTATTTCGACTGGATAACAAACAAAATTGAGCACTGTTTAATCAGTCATCAATCTTTGGCTACCGCGTTCAGAGAGACGTTTTATTTAATTTGACTAATTTTTTGTCTGAAACATGAAGTATTAACTCGAGAGTATGTATATTGTAGTGTTGTATAATAATCAATGCATTATGAATCCACATTTTCTAAAACACTCAATTTAAACAAATTACATATACCTACACTTGTTACTTGTACTTGTTATTATATTTCTGAAAAAAAGAATATTAAAAAAAGGTAAAGTGGGGAAGGGCGGGGGGAGGGGTAAGGCTGGGTCTAGGCTATTTTTGGCTTCTATGCGCTGCTATTTTCTTATACAGAAATATAAGAAGTACAAGTAACAATCACAATAATATAATAAAAGTAAAAGTAATATTAGTATAATAATTATATGAGGCTTGCTCCAGTTGATTCTGCTGCGTCCGCCAGAGAGAGTAAAATGTCCACATCCGCGATGATTTCGTCCAGTAGTTCTTCGCAGGTCATTCCTTTAAGCTCATCCATTTGTCGTCTAAATTCGTCGTCTTCGTCCTCAGCACTCCATTGGGTGATCTCCGCGATAATTTCCAGAAGTTCATCTCCCATGTCCTTCTCCGTCGACTTTTCTGGTTCAGGTCCGCTAGAGAGAAGAATGTCCACCTCCGCCATGATTTCGTCGAGTAGTTCTTCGCAGGTCATTCCAGCAAGGTCATCCATGCCTCGTCTGAATTCGTCGTCTTCGTCCTTAGCACTCCATTGGGTCAGCTCCGCGATGATTTCCAGAAGTTCATCTCCCATGTCTTTCTCTGTTGAATTTTCCGATTCACTGATTTTATGAAGCAAGGTTGAGGTTGAGGTTGGATTCACTGTTGTTACGAAGTTTTGTTGAATTTGGGTGTTGGATTCGAGTTTGGATTTATTTTTGTCAGCAAGATTTTCGTTAAGTTCGGATTCACTTTTGTTACGAAGTATTGTTGAGTTTGAGGTCGTGGGTTCATGTGGTGTTGTCGTTCTCTTGTTCATTAATCTGGTCACTTCTGAAAAGACTGACCAAATGAAGAAAGCCATTTTCAGGAAATTCTGTTCTTTTCCGAAGCACTGTTGTGAAGTTAGGATTTTCGAAGGTCTGTATGTAGTGTTTGGATTTTCGAAGCACTTTTGTTCAGGTAGGAATTACTGTTGTTCGAAGTACAATTCGTTTCGCTTGCAAGTCAGGATATTTTAAGAATGTTTTCACTTTTGGTTTTGTAAGAGGTTTTTGGAACGCACAAAGTTTTACTGAAATCGTTTGTGGCCGAAGCGAAGATCGACTGATTTTCGCGGACGGTCTTTGATTTTTTCTCAAATTTTTTAATCGCTGAGCCTGGTTGTTATAGGAACGAGTTAACCTAGGTCCTTACTAGTGCATTGCATTTTGCATTTGACCTGTGGTCAATGCTTGTTGATTTCTTACTTATAAATATAGCGTTACCAACGGTTACTCGTACTCCTCCATTATATGCACTAATTGGTATAGAGTAGCGATTTAAAAAAGTAAAATTATGCTACATTTTTGGTGTTTGCGAGGAATTGACCGCGTATCGTCGTATCGTAGCTGCCTCCATTCACGTATGATATTTGAATATTACTGATTTAGAAATATCATTTCTGAAACAATGTTAAGATCACAGCACAATTAGCAATTGAAGTTCCAGCCCAATTTTTCAATCCAATGTCATACAAATTAATTAAATGGCGAAGGTGAACTGAGGACGCCTTCGTCATATATCCGCCGTGCGACTTGACGAATTGGAGAAAAATACAAGAAATTCTTACAGTAGTTTTTATTTGCAATCAATCATCAAATTGGTAGAGAAACATTAATGCGACTCGTATGCTTGTATTTATTCACATAGTTTCATCCGATGTGGTCAATACTAATCTTTATCAGCGAAGGTTTCGATAGGATCTTAATATTTACAGCACGAAAGTATGATTTGAACGAGACCCTTGTAAATCAGTGTTTTATTTTTACAGGTTGCCGGGATTTATTACTATTTGTGTATTGTAGCTGTACAGGTGAGTTCAGATTAAACATTATACTTCTAGTAAGGTTATTAAAAGTACATGAGAATTGCAAATCTCGTATCAAAATACATTGCCTCTCCCGGGTTTTCTAATTGTTGCATTTACATATTTTTGTGTTGAAATGTTCACTGTGTATGTTTTCGATGTTATGATGTGGAATCGGCAATATTCAGACAAGATTTCATTAGGCGAGAGACGAAGTGTCTGAGAAACGGTGCTTAAATATTAAAACACATATAATGTGCACTTTTGGAAAGGACCATTAATTATTGTCTGACCGGATTGGGTTATGTCTGACACAGTCATTTGTTTAAGTAGACCTTTAGTTTTATAGATCTTTATAATTGGTTATCTAACATTACAGATTAATGGCTTTCTCACGGTATTCGTGTGAAGATGAGTAACTAATTTAACCCTTTACCTTATGTTAGTTCTGGGTTCTTATCTGTCTATCCACAAAATTCACCTTTCGTCTTTTACATGACTAGTCAATGTTTCAAGTATAGCCGTAATCTTCCTGACTCCTACTTTCTCTAATATTAAGTTTCGGAAGCTGTAAGACTAATTATGTGAAATGAAAATTGAGATAGTTCGAACAGGACAGTTTAGAGAAATGAAAATGCAAGAAGAAAATACCATTTTTGCGCAGCTATTACTTATTTTGGTTGTCTCCATCATCCTATGCTAGCTCATGTCATTTTTTATAACTTCCTTGTCGTAAAAGTGCACTTCACATTTAATTTGTACAGAATTGTGTATAGATTTCCATCATATTCATAATCGACTAATATTTTCATAATTAACATTTTTTCTTTTAGTACATTGCTCCCTGCCTCATCTGCCTTCAGTGTTGCTTCATGTACAAAACTTTGGGTGAGTAAAAAAATTGTTGTTATACTTTTTGCTTGGCCTGAATGCCTGAAATGACACTGACTTTCCGTGAGAATAAAAGTCGGAAGTTGGTTGATGTGAGAGACTCCATTTCATAATCTCCTCATCTTATTGTCAGGGTGGTCATTTCATTGTGCATAATGTTGTTGGTTTTTATGCCCACATGTAGGTCATTTAATAATGTCTACCCCTGCCCGTGATTCCACGAATATAGCATAATATATTGAATGCGTAACTGTAAATGTTATTTAATAAAGTGGAACAGTAAAAAATCTCTATTCTACCAAACTTTCCGTGTAGTAGAGGACCACTCTGTGCTTTATTAAAAATAAATTGTATAACTCTTGAGAGACGGCACTTTTCGAGAATTGGAAATTGCGTATGTGTGGATAAGACGAAATACAGCTAGTCATGCATTGTTTCTCTTATGGAAATTCACTTCAATAAAAACCATATCTCGGCTGGGCCCATCTTGGTTTCAACAGAGGTGAATAGAATGATAATGAATATAAAACAAAGCGTGTATTAGGATTATCGAGTAATCCGGAATTTGGACGAAACCAAGCACGGGTAATATTGAAGGTTGAACTGCTGGAACATTTCAACATTAATCAAAATTAAGTTCGAAAATGAACCTTTATTTTTCAAATCCTGAAAATCTTCAACAGTTTTTGACTTTAGACATTTATATTAGGTGTGAGCCGAGCCAAGGGCGAGAAACAGTGTACGAGAAAATAGTTTGAAGTTAGATCTGAGATTTTCAGTCGACATAGTCGACAGCATTATTATTAGAACTGAAATTGACGTTCCGATTCTTCGCGTTCGACTAATGAACTTTCGTCATTTGCAAGCTGTAGATACGGGAGACGTGAAAGTCACCTTATATTTAACTGTTTTTATGACAAACATTACTAGTATTTCTGTTATTCTTAATTCCGATGTTTCCAACTATTCGAAGTTGTAAACCGTGAGAGATGTATCTTAATTTAGGGTTTGCGCGGTGGACCAGATAACCTATGAATAGTGGGGTAACACTGCTAAATATTATATTGGTTAACCAATATCGTTATTTTTGAAGAAAAAAAGATTGAATTTTAATGTTGATTCAATTATTCATTGTTAGTGGGAAACCAAGTAAAAGATTACGGTCAACCTGCGGAAATATTTCAATTAGATTGTTGTCATAGTTGGG
>JAQGCB010000521.1:0-21235 GCA_034698835.1 Protaphorura tricampata
TAAATTCATTGTAGATAAAATGGACTTCTCCAGGCTAGGAACACCTAGGCTAGAAAATGGTGAGGTTTCGGTGTATGCACATGATTGGCATGATTCTGATTACCTATTACCTATATAAGACCTAAAGTTAATTATATAATATTCTTCGTTTTTCAAAATCAACATCATGTTCGACCCAATAAAATGCCATTCTTTCACTGTTGAGGGCTACAATCCGACTACTATAATAAAAGAAAACTTGAGACAGGAATTCCATTCTGGGTTCATTGAATCCAATTCCAATTTTCCAATTCATCCTCCATCCATTCCATACAAAAACACTTACTCTGAACTTGTAGATCCAATTCTCTGATTTCAGTAAATCTATCCTTCAGTTCTTGTGGGAGATGTTCAATCACTAAAAAATAAAATTAAAAATAAAAACATCATCATTAGTCATCAATGGAAAATCAAGTTCTAAAAGTGTACCCTAAAAAATGCGTACACGGTGTATGAGTGCGAAGCACGCATTCACATAAATCAAAGTTCCCGCCCAAGCCCATGACAAAAAATGCAAGCAATGGAAAATTAAATTGAAATAATTTCCACCCTAAAAAATTAGAACAACTGAAAAACTGATGAAAATGATGAATAGAATGACTCACTCTCCAAATAGTCTTCTAGGTACAACATTGTGACAATTTAAGCGTCTTCACTTCTCAGTATAAAAAGTAATTTTCAGTTTTTTATTTCAGAGACAATTTTTGTCCACACTCCACACACAAATCCACTTTTGAATTTTTCCGCTGGCTCAAACTCAAACTCTCGTGTGGTCGGTCGAATTTGAATCCACGGCATAGAGGTACGGTCCAGGGAAAATTTCAAAAGTTTTGACTTACGATTTGAAAGTTTTGACTCAAAAGTTTTGAGAGTTCTTTTTACGAGTTATTCATTTTTTTAAAAAAACGAAGATTTGAAGATTTTTTAATTTTGAAATTTTGAACATCACCTTGGACGGATTAATTGGGTATGTGTGATATGGTCTATTTTTTAACCGTCTTTGTGAGTGGATGTGGATCGGAATTGGGATCGGGATCCTCGACATTATTTTTTTTAGTAAACTTACGACGTAAGTTTACTAACGTTTTCCGGTTTTGGCTTACATTGCATTCTTGTCTTTTACTATTAATTAGGTAACTGCGAAGATCACAGAAATAAAAATTCAAAATATTCACGCATCTTTTGTTTTGTGTTGCAGATTTAACAGAAGTATATAAATTGATTGATTGACTATCGAGAATTTCGAGGAAACCGTCGAGTTGACTTCGGACGGACCGGCTGAACGAACATTAGGTTTGAGAGCCAGAAGTCAACAGTAATCAAGAGTAAAGGAAAATAAAATGGCTGTGGTCATTGAGACCACACTTGGTGACTTCACAGTTGACCTATACGTGAAGGAACGACCAAGATGTAAGTGGTGTTACTGCATTTTATCCTAACAATTAGAATGTGATTTATTTGATTTAACCATTGTTTGTTTAAGGATTATTCTTCTATTTGTTGTAATTTCTTAATAATTACTATTTTGATTCTTTCAGCTTGTCAGAATTTTCTCAAATTGTGCAAAATCAAGTACTATAACTTGAACTTGATCCACTTCCTTCAAAAGGGATTTATTGCCCAAACTGGTGACCCAACTGGATCTGGACGTGGCGGAGATTCAATTTTTGGGTATGAACTTATTCGGGTAACTCATATATTTACTGTTTGGAGTTTGGACATGAATCCTTACTACTAGCCAGACTAGCCTTAGTTTTCTTGAAGAAGAAATTCATTAGTCCAAATCGTATTCCAGTTAAATAAATGTATATACGTATGCACCTTCACAGTAACTCTTCAAGACATAATTTTAGTGTATATCCTTGTCTAATTCGACATAACATCGATAGGGAATTTTGACTTTAGATTCAATTTATTTCAGAATTTTATATGGTGATCAAGCACGCTATTATGAAGCCGAAAAAGTACCAAGAATAAAACATCGTAAAATTGGGTCACTGTCTATGGTGAACTGCGGGGACAACATGCTGGGGTCTCAATTCTTTATAACGCTTGACTCAGACCTAGACTATTTAGACGAGCAACACTGTGTATTTGGAGAAATCGTGGAAGGTCTAGAAATTCTGGAAAAATTAAATGAACGTATTTGTGACGACGAACATCGTCCTTACCAGGATGTTCGTATAACACATACTGTCATTTTGGATGATCCATTCCCTGATCCCGCTGGTCTCGAAATACCGGATCGGTCTCCAGAGCCAACAAAAGCCATGCTTGATGTAAGCAAAAGCAGCCATTGTCTTTCTTTATTTTTTCTCACCTTAAAAGTTTCAAGACTGTATTGTGCATAATTCACCTTTTTTATTGACAGAGTGGGCGAATAGGAGCAGATGAAAGTATTGATGACAATGAGGGAAGAACTATGGAGGAGATGGAGCAAATACTTAAAGAGAAAGAAGCCAAAGGTCAAGCAACAATATTAGAAATGGTCGGGGATTTGCCAGACGCAGAAATCGCACCACCGGAGAATGTTCTTTTCGTCTGTAAACTGAATCCAGTTACGTGTGATGATGACTTGGAAATTATTTTTAGCCGATTTGGAAAAATAAAGGGGTAAGTTCACAAGATTATGAGAAATATGAGGAAATTATCACTCCAAAATATTTTACTTTACTCATCCATTAAATTGTTGCTATGATTTTTAGCTGTGAGGTGATTCGAGATCAGAAAACCAATGATTCACTCCAATATGCTTTTATTGAATTTGAGGACCGGAAAGCTTGTGAAGATGCATATTTTAAGATGGACAATGTCCTTATTGACGATAGAAGAATTCATGTGGACTTCAGTCAGAGTGTTTCGAAATACAAATGGACCGGCAAAGGCAGAGGAGTCCAAGTTTTTGAAGATAAAAACGAAGATTCTTCAAATACAAAGAATCGCTCAAATGCGCCTTGGATACGTGGTGGAGGTGCATCGAACTCATATGAGAGTAGAAGAAATACGGGGGCTTCGGATTCAAGAAATCGAACATCATCAAGAAGTGTGGATACTTCGAGAAAACACTGGAGGAGTCGATCGCCGCCGCGATACTCACGCGGACATGCGAGTGAACAGAAAAAGTCAAGGAGGGATGAGAAATCGTGAGTTTGCCTTTTCTTCGATATTATTCGTAGAAAAATCGAAAAATTACATTTATACTTATATTGAAGGGACTTGTTTGTGCAATAATTAAACTTATTAGCAAAAGTAGAATGTGAGGCTAGTTAGAATAAAGAACAAACAATTGTCCATCGTTATTTAACCTCTGCAAAAAATCTTTCAGACAAACGTATTTGCTCTTAAGTCTATGGTCGTAAGAATTCAAGTTGGGTTTAATAATACGTGTTTTTACTTTCAGGACTGATGATAAACTGATTGAACTGTTAAAGAAGGAACTCTTGACGAAACCGAAGAAGAAATCTAGGAAAAGGGATAAAAAATCTAAGAAAAAGAGTAAGAAATCTAAGAAAGATTCTGACTCGTCCAGTTCAGATTCAGACTCGGATGACTCGAGCAGTAGTGAAGACCGGCACCACAAGTCAAAGCCTAGGAGGAAGTGACAAGGCTATCAAAGTAACGCGTGACACATGAGACCTGAGTATCTTCGGGACAAGGAACAGCATGTTAGTATGACCTTCCATCCGCTTTCGAAAAATGGTCTGTATGACCACAAGTCCTCTTTACGAAGTTCCTCCTGTATCACATTTTTTTGTACAGAACTACTACATTGTATTATAATAGTAAAACTGTTTTCGTATTCCTAAATAAATAATAATACATTACATAGCTACTCTAAACTCTAAAGTTGGTTTTTGCTCGCATACTCAATTCACATGCTGTTAGAATTCTTATTCTTCATCATTATAGATTTGGTCATGAATCTGCCGGCCCGATCATAATTCCAAACTGTGTTGTTGATTTAACAAACGGTTTTCTTTTCAAAATTAAAATTCGAAAATTATTTACTGGGTTTCTCGTTTCTCTGACTGGTACAATTTTTCTATTTGGAGTCGCGTTCGCGTCCGTCTCCGTCCGTCCTTTTTACCCGCAAAAATGTACATGAACCATTGAGAACTTCCTGGATGAATTTTTTCCCCCATTCCGCCAGAATTCAAAGTCTCCACTTATAATTGAGACTTTTTCATTTTCGGTGTTCAGTCAGAAAGTTGGATTCCTCAAAATTTGAGAAAATAGTGAGCAGTTTTATCTTTTGGTCCACTTTGCAGAATTTTTGGCGTAATTGAGAAGAAATTTCAATCTATAGTTGAAAGGGGACAAAAAAAACGAGGTAAAGATACAAATATTCTGAAGGTCCTTGTTTGTAATGAATGTCCTTCGCGTTTGGCGTTACCAATTCAGAAAATGTTGTTTTAATTATTAATCAGTTATTTCAGTCCCTATTTTTTTGTCTTCTAGTTAAAATTGGAGCTAACACGTTTGGACGTATAAAGAAATGAACAACCAAGAATGCCCAGGATGTTATGGAAGAGCCCCTTAATTGTCGTCGCCTTTTTATTATCTGTCTGAGCCGGAATCATCTGATTCTGATCTGACATCTGAGTTGAATTAATTTGGTGGTAATTTTTTGTCTCGGCGGCCCGTCGCCTGTGCCAAAATCAAACAAGGGCAAGTGGTGTGGTAGTGGTGTATCGTGTATCTGAAACTGACGCAAGGATAAGGAAATTTCAGTGCGATATTTTGTAAACAAGAGACCGCAACGGATTAATTTCATTCAATCCTCTTCATAATGGAGGTCACAAGAGACAGTAAGTAATTTGTACTGTACACTAAGTATTCATTACAAAATTATAATCTTAAGCTGGTAAAGATTATCCCATTAAATAGATTCCTTCCTAAAAAATTTACTCAACACGTTTGTTTGCATCATTTTCCAGATTTTGATTCACTTCTGCCTGAGATCTTGGAAAGCATCGATAATTGCACCTTCCTCGCAATTGATTGTGAATTGTCTGGATTGAATGTGACGGATGAGAAAGACAATTATTTCGAAACAGTGGAGGAGCGTTATGACGCCGTCCGAAGATCCGGTAGTCAATTTCTGGTTGTTCAGTTTGGGTTGTGTCCATTCTTTTTTAATACTGAAACGAGTGAGTTCAGTCATCATGCGTATAATTTCTATACGTTCCCTCGGCAGTGTAGCAAAGATGCTCCAAATATTCGGTTCCTTTGTGAGAGTTCGTCTCTGGATTTTCTTGCGTCATCGGGGTTCGATTTTAATAAATGGATCTATCGAGGTCAGTGATAATTTTAATACAATTATGTATAAATTGTAATTGTTACAAATTCTCAATTTTTTAATCGACCAGACTTGCAACGATTTTAAGTTGTGAAAGTACTTTAGTATTTTTTAGTTATAATCTGAATTTATTGTTACTTTTAAAGTTCTCGCAGGATTAGAATTTTATTGTTTACATTTGTTTTTCGACAGGAATTTCGTACATGACAAATGCGAACACGGTAAAAATGCGAGAATCCCTTGAGAAACGCTTGAATTTTAGAAATTCCGAAGAAGGTTGTACGATTTCAGTTCCAGAGACTCTGAAGAATTTCATGGTCAACACAAAGTAAGTTTAATACTTAATAGTTAATAAATCTTGAAAAAGTCTGGCAACTACGAAGCCACCACCATAGTATTGAAAAATGTACCGTCTAATCTAAATTTTTGATCTTTTGAAATGTTTTCGACAAAAATTCAATTTGTATTTAATTTCGATTGGAAGCTTTAGTATTTAAAGTTTTTACTAAATTGTTTTCATCATAAGTTTTTGTCTAACAAAGATTAGATGTTCGTAGTATTTTCAATTTCAACGCAAGCCTGAGATCAATTTTACTTTTTGATATCGACCCCAGTATAATATTTATCTTCTGTTATTTATTTGCAGTAACAAGATCAAGGAGTTTTTGTCTAGCTCTGAGAAAGAGATAACGCTCTTGAACATAACTCCGTACCAACGAAAATTAATATTTCATAATTTGAAACCGAAATACTCGACGAAGCTGTATTTTGAAACTGTGATTGTTGACGAGTACGCCAACGAAATAGAAGTGGCAGACAATAGTGACGGTGACGGTGGTGGTGAATGTGTTTCTTTACCAAGTGCAAATTCTGAACCAGACTATGCCTCTGGAGAAGAAGTAGCTGATGATTTCGTTGATTGTGTTGATGTTGACAGTGTTGAGGATGTTGAGTGCATTGAAGTTGCTGAAGTTTTACGAAAAGAGGAAATAGAAGAGGCAGAACCAGAAACAGACTCTTCCCCAGAACTTATGAAACCTTTGACAGAACCCATTCGTAATTCTAAAATTCGAGTACTACGAATCGTCAAACTCAGCCAAGCTGAGCAAAATATTCAGAACGAGAAAAAGAGACACGCTGAATTAGCTGTTGTCGACCAAGGTGTTGGATTTTCTAAAGTGATCCACAAAATTACAGAATCTGGGAAAGTTGTGGTGGGTCACAATATGTTATTGGATATTGCACATACGGTTCACCAATTTGTTGAAGAATTACCGGAGGGATTGGCCGAATTCAAAACTTTGGTTCAAACCGTTTTTCCAAATTTAATTGACACGAAATATATGTCTTCGAGTCATCCATTCAGAGAATTAATTTCTTCAACAGTTCTTTTTGATTTGGTCAAACGACTGCGCCAGGATCCTTTTCGAATTCCAGGTAAATATTTATGTTGTTATCAATTAGGTTAATTAGGTAGACATTATACGGAAACAGATATCACAAACATTAATCACAAAATCTTTCAATCGTCATATTCATGTTGACAAGGGATTTAGTAGTTTCTTTGTATCAAGCTATATTTCATATTTCAGATCTAACCAAAACGGCTAATAAACTCCTACAGGGCAATTTGACTGCTTAAATGTCGAAATTTAATTTCCCCTGAAATGAAACCTGGTTATCTCTGGAATTCACACCAAGTGCCGTGAGAACTAGGTACAAATTTTAATGATAGTATTTATCTGTCGTAAAGTAACGTAAAGTTCTTGACTGCATTATTATTTTCACCCCTTGACAGTAAGTAGTCACCGAATACGCAGTTGAGAGCATTGGCCAGATAGAAATGGAATTGTTATTATTATGGAATACCTACGTGAGGCAATAACCTGAGCATATTTTCCTGATAGTCTGCAGTCACTAAATATGATTTCTCCGATTATAAGGTGTAGTAAAGCGATATTTGTTTAGGAGGTCAAAATGTACGATTTAGCCACATAATTGTTATCGATCAAAATGGTCACAGTACAATATGGCGCACGTGAACAACCATGTCCGTCTGAGAATCTTACTCGTCTACTAAGGAGAAGAACGATGGTTTGAGGGAATCCAGCTAATTGTACAGTTTTTAGTTAATTTGTACTTTGTTTTATATTTTAACACGGCATCAAACGTCGATTGGCTGAATTTAAATTCTTTTGTATGTATTATGTACTAGTCACTAGTCCATTGATACAAATTTCATCGCGGTATACGCGGTAAATGAATTACGCATAAAAATCATAATCTTAGTTATCTTAATTTTGTGCACAGTGCACACGATTATATCGTGGGAGGATTGTAATTAAAAAGTCATTACTCAGCAGGGGCACATTTTTTTATTTCACATGATTCTGGCTCGTAGAATTTGGACAGGGAGTATCCTGATGTGATGAAGTCCAAGTTAGTACATCTGTTTAATTAGAAAAGTTAAGACAAGAGTTAATTAAAATCTCCAGATAACAGAAACATAATCACAGATAAAGAAATGCTCTTCACAACTAGCAAAACAGATTTGTCCGTATGGAATTCGAGAACTCATTTTCGGACGGTACTGAACCTTAAAATATTGAAATATCGAAAGAGACGGAGCCAAACTAGTTAGAAACTTCCCGTGTGGTTCTATAAAACTGGAAACAATGATCTTCAGTCTATGATTCATTTAAGACAATTTCATAGTAGGAATTTGCTTTCCCATTAGCAATGTGTAAGATGTTTATGTTTTTGCAATCCAACCAAATTGAGACAAGTCAAAGTAGCACTCCCGGATTTCAATTGCTGTCAAACTAATCACGTCTTCTTTCATTTTTAAAGTGGAGTGACACAGGAATTTGATATGTTTCATTTACGTCTCAGATTAAGATGTTATGGAATCTGAAATTAATCTTTGACTTGACTTAACATTGATTGGCAGGATTTTTCTTTTATCTCGTATGTATTTGGTTGAAGAATGCACTCAAAGAAAAACACGAGTATACAATTGTGAAAAGAACTTCTGTCAATTTTTTTTTATTCTTTTGTTTGGATAAAGTAATCAAGAAGGTACGAAGTAAGAAGCTGTTCGGGTACGACTTGACAGACAAAAAGAGACATGAGGCTGGATTTGATGCTTTCAGCACAGGAGCTTGTTTCATTGCAATGTGCCAGTATTTGGGTACTCTTCAATCACCGAAAAAATTTCATATTATGGCTGAATCACCTTTAGTCATGCCTTTCTTGAACAAGTAAGAAAATTTACATTCTTCGTTTTATACATATATACATTATGACATCGTATGTGGCAGGTATCTTTTGCTCTATCAGATTAGCTCGATTTGGTTCTGTTTGATTTGTCACCTGTAACACACAGAATCGGTATCGGACAAAAGTTTATATAAGGTGAAAACGTCTGTAGTCTCGAATAGCTAAGTCATGTTTTTGAGTTTCTGGTGATTGAAAGCGTATTCTATTGTATTGTGAAAAACTGAAAATGTTGGATGTTGAACTGACTGTTGTTGAATTTTGGTTCGTATGAGACCTTAAGAATAAATTCCAAAATGTATAAAATGTTTGAGACTGACCAACGTCAACGTGCGCTCTGGAAAACTCAGGTCCATTCAATATGTCAACTGTTCGGAGCTTTGTTTCGAGCTTATACTCCCCAATCCCCATTCAAACCTTCCGAATTAAGGATTCTCCTGTATTGTTCTTGATGACACCTTGCCAAATTGTTTTTGACAAATTGACAATATCACGTTGGCTCTCAAGAGCGGATTCAGGTTAACCTGTTACGAAATATTTCGCTCGCTGTTTCGGTCAGATTTGATCCGATTTTTTACATTTTCTATCTCCGAATTTTATATATTGTAATGCCTTCCAATTTTAAAGTACGAAATCGGGTTTAGAAGCCAATCCGAGACCGGCAATAGAAATTGAATTCCTCTGTTCTGCCATCACAACGAGCATTCCTTATTAACTGTGGGAAATTGTCTAGTTTTTAGCAATTAAAATTTATTCAATCCGGCTTTGAATTGCAAACTCACAGAACTTCAACTTGAAATGTCTACCCGAAATTGTTTTTAGTATCGAACAACTTATTACGGATTTTTCACAATGGAATAAGCTTCCAAACATGTACTTATTCTTAATTCGACTCGAAACTCAAAAACTCATTTGAGTTTTAGACTAGATCTTCATCATATGTAACGTTTGTCTTTGTCCGACACAAAATGTAAATTATCAACTTGTTCTGGGAATTCGTATTAAGATATTATATAGGTATTAAGGATTCCCCCAATAAAGAGTAGTGATGTATTCAATTAGTTTATTCGATTTTTTTTGTCACAGGCTTTACATGATGCGTATGTCGGACATCACTTACCTCAACATCTCCGGAACTGATTGTAAGTAATTTTATTCACACTTGATGTGCATGTTGTGCGTTGCGTTGCGTTGTAGAAGGAAAGTTATAAATCTGTAATACGACCCTTTAGATTAGATATGAGCTTTGAACACATTTAAGTTCACACTGCGCTCGAGTGATTGTTTTGTTTTAGCATGCGCTTTTTTATTTTGTGGAATTTTTGAAAACAAATAATATTTTTGTGGTTACAATTTCCAGAATTACAATACTTTGGTCATATCAATATACCATGAAATGATTTACTTTGTAATGGTTGTGGGAATCCGACCGACCACTCGGGTCTATTTGTTTCAAATCAACCAGGCAGTTTATCTGTACTCTTAAACGGAAACGTTTACCGTAAAATCATTGGAACAAGATTTGAGTAATTAATTGTGGAAATCTACAATATACTATTTTGGCTCTCTCTCTCTGTACTTTGATTTTTTCCGGGATATTTTATTGTTTAGTTAGTAGTTAGTAGTACACTCACTCAGCAGTAAGACTTAACTTATCGGGGTTGTTTTTCGCACATTCTACTTGTATCTGGTTTGTGGAGACATTTAATTGTCTCCTCAGTCACATAAAATACTTTCAACATAAAATTGTTGCAAATGAGAAATGCCAATAGTCAAACCAGATAATAAAAGGTGGTCATCTGGTTCATTATCTATCGCTATGGATCGCAAGGGTTGCGAGACACTTTATATAACGCAGGATTATTCCATGCTGGACAAGGCTGCCTTGTCCAGGTGAGAGTGCCGAGAAGATTGACCATTGACCAACTGTAGGGAAAAAAAGTTAACTCGGAAGCGGAAGCAATTCTTATACCATGATATTACCATTGAAAAATCTCTCAAACATATAGCCGTACTAGATTATTCGACGAAATTCTTGCTAATTTAGCTGGTGCTGGAAAGATTATTTCGCTGAGTACTGAGTTTACTGCACTATTTACTCAGTTCAATAATTCGTATTTTTATATTTTCAGTGACTCCGTCTAGATCTCATGTCTTCTACGTGACCTGTCCTAAAGATGCCTCTGGTAAAAATATTCAGCAAATCTTCAGCCCATTTGGTAAGACAACTTTGATTCGGTACAGCTTTTACTAGTTCCACCTTTTTAGCCTCTTGGTTTACATCATAGGGTTCTAGATTATCTGGTATTTTTTTGAATCTATTGATCATATAGGACAAATACGCGAATTGTCCTTCGATTTTTGGCGGTCGTCGTTGCAAATCCACTTTCATGTATTCTGTCTTTGGTTTTACTCTTCTTCATCTAACACTTCCTTTTGTTTTGGACGTTTCACTTCTTTCTATCTCGAACTAATACATTTTATTTTTGAGTTCGAGAAATCTGGTCGTATTTCTCGAATCTTTGAATCTTTGGAATTGAAAATTTGAATCGGTTAAAAAGTCTAAATTCCTCGACTACAACAGTTTTCCAAGAACTAATATTTTGTAATTTGGTTTGTCTCTTTAAGGTAACATTCAGACGTGTTGGCGTAACGCAACGTCCTTATTCGTTTCACTGAATGATAAGGACCAGTCATCTCTTGTGATGAAAAATATTGAGTATAGTTCGGAATATAGAATTATTCCATTTGCTACGTATCAAAAATTACACCGAGAAGAGAAGAAGCGACCACTTTTGAATGAAGTCTCTCCGGAAAGACCGGGCGACATATTCAAGAAGCTCGTTTGTGGAGACAAATCTCCCGATGAGCACAAAAAGAAGCGACCCAAGACTGAGTAAGTTTTCATTTCAATTGGTTATTTTCTGGTTGCGCTTTCTGCAATTCATTCGGCCATTTGCATATAGTGAATATGCATCAATTGTCACTTGCAATAAATTTATTTTCTGTCCGCGATGTTTCATTACAATTTTGGTATTGGAAGTCGTAGATTTCTGCTCATATTTTAAGAATTTTTAGAATAATGCTTGAGAAACTCGAAATTTTCCCCACTCGGTTACATTGAGCAATATAAAAATTGAGACTTTTATTTAATCAACTTCTAAATTGTAATTATTCGGGTTGATTCTCATTACACCATTAATCCATTACATTGCACCATGGAACGAGAATCAAACACGCCCACCAGTCACTTAATGTATGTTTTGTTTCAGTATTCTCAGAAATGTGATTTTTTGGCAAGATAATTTTGATAGTAGGAAGTGGTAAAAAAAAGTTGTTCACCGAGCGAGGGACTTATTTCGTTTCGACTTGCATTTGCTTCTTTAGTTTTTATTCGTCTCGGTTGGGTTTCTCCTGCGGACGGTCCTACTTCCTGACTTTTGAATGAGTTACGAGGATGATTCGTGGCTAATAAAAGGCAAGTTGGGTCTGAGTCTGAGTGAGTGCATTACAGTGGAAATGGAGTAGTGGATTCTAAATTACTCGTACGAGAATGATTCGTTAAGAAACGTGCTACTTGCCGCCTTGATTAGTCCAGTAATTAAGACATTCAACCTCGGCAGGTTGTTTTGTGTAACGCGAACGCGACTCGATTGACGTCATAAGAAGTATTTTGATACGTCTTGGTCAATTTATTTATTATTCCCGTCATGGCTCGCAAATATTTTTGCCGGTCTTAAAAACTGTAACATTTTTACAACAACACAATTCTAATGCACAAGGGTGGTTCAGATAATTTTATCCATTCCACCTGCCAGGTAACGTTTAAGTCGAAGGCTTCGCGAAAATATATGTACGGAAATATGTGAGATCTGAAGAGCTATCGAGGGATAAAATCTCATACGAGCAGCGCAGCGGCTGCGGCGCTGTCTCTCTCAGTGAAAGTTGGCTTTTACTGGAATTTCACTTTGGTCAATCTTTCTGTATTTATTCTAGCGAAAAAAAGTTTGTCATAAAATTCTAAGCGATACTTCGAATAACCTTTCAGTTAACCAAAGTGGGGTATAAATTATCATTATTATACCCCTCTTTATATATTTTCCCCCAGTCTTGAGATATTTTATTGTGCACATCTACCCCTTTCTTTGGTAGAAAGATTCTCTAGATTGCTTCGAGCATGGGATGGGATTTTTATTGCAGAGGTAAGGGTTGGTACTGTTATGAACCACCCTGTTGCCCAGCGTTTTAGAAAACCATAAAACCATATTTTTATAATTTATGCAAACAGGTTTCCAGCAAATGAGAGGCGTTAATTAGACACTTTCCACAGCCCCTTAACATTCTTGTGTATGAATGGATGGATTTGCGATTTTTTTTACTCATTCCTTCTCGGATGACAAAGAAAGGCTCAAAAGTACAATAGACTCACCGCACCGTGCATTGTACACGTAGTGTGTTGTTAATTTATTTTATTTGAATGACCACTCCTTTCCTCGCATCAACGTTCAAGCGTTGAAATTTATGAGAATTTGAATGCTTAGGTTAATACTCGGCGTGGGGTAACAAATAATTCCTCAAATTATGTACCTTTGTTTTGTTTTCAGAAAACAAGCATTTCGACAAGGTGTCAGCATTTCAACGCTGACACCTTGTACTGTAGGAATTTATTATTCTTGAGATTTGAGAATGACATTATGCAGAACAGTTCATAAGATTGTCCAAAACTTCAAGTACACATTTTGATGAGAAAAGTTCGCACAGGATCTATTGAGCTGTTATTTCAATTAAAGCGTATTAATAGAAGTTTGAACTTTGACCTCTGAATTTATAGGAGAGAATTAATTATAGCATTTACTATGTACTCTCAAAAAAAGATTGAAATTATTTCTTTATCTCAATTCAAGCCGGTACATTTTTTACTCTAGTTAAGAATCATTCCACATTTTGGTATTCTACAGATATCCGCAACGTCAGAATCATTTATATTGTGAAGTTCAAGCACGTCTCTTTCGTTAATTGTTTTGAGGATAGGTTGGAATGAATAATTAATTCGGGGCACTCATTGCTTTTATGAAGGTCCAGTCCAATTTGTATTGCATATGGAGTAAATGTATACTTGAATTGTAGTGTTAGGGATTTGCGATTCTCCCCGCATTCACTTCTTCAATTGATTTTTATTTATTCTTTAATTTCAGGAAAGAGAAGACTAAAAAGGAAAAGACTTTTGAAGAACCGACATGGAACTGATTAATACTCGGAACACTCGGGAAGAGAGTAACAATGTTTAGGTTTAATTTTGCTAGTGGTGCACGTAAATGTAGTCCGGTCCAGATTTGATCTTAAGTTGAGGCTTTAAACGAACGTGATTAAGTTGACCCATACAGTTTGAAATGAGACGTTATAATGTTGAATCAGCTCCGGAATTTCTGTCGCTCTGCCGAACCAGTAATTAAAATTAGCAAGTGCACGAGGTTGAAGAACTTGAACTCGGCTTTCGACTGGGAAAGGAGTCTTGGGAAAAATATTCACTGCCACGTCTGTCAGCAACGGGAGCGACGCATCGGTGAGTATTTAGATCATTAATTTTTAAAACCCCTAACAAGTTTTTCTTCTCGGTCCAGCCTGAAGAAACCTCAGTTTACTTTAATTGCCTGGTTATAATTACAAGTATGATTAACAACTAATTTAATAATTCAAGTTTATAATGTAAAGTGTGAGGGGCAGTGCTGTCATTCACCTGTCAGAATCACATGCTCTTTCACTATATTTCAATTGAATGTGAATGAAACGAAGGTTTACATACAGTACAATACAATATAACAATAATATACAGACAATGGTAAAAAGTAGGCGCAGCAATAGCAATTCGCTAGACTGTACTTAATTAATGGATGCATTCTTTAAGTTTATACTGATATATATTATTATTATTACAAATATTGAGTTCCCCACGCATGCAATAGACAGTGCAGTGCAGTGCTAGTGCAGTGATTCGTCTCAAGTTTTACATCTTAATCTAATCACTCAGCCCATCCCAACCCAACCCAAGTAGACACTGACTGACTGACCGGTCCGGTTTTGACGTTTTTTTGTTAAATTTTTGAGGTGTCCCGTTAAACATGCGATGGGTGCGATGATGAGAGGTCTGACTTGATTCCTCCAAAAATTCTGATTAGTACTACGGAATGGGTCAAGGATCGGCAGTCTATCCGTCATATTTTAAACTGACCTGCTGTGACACGAATGACACAGGATATACTGGTCTCTTATTGTGTTTCTTAAAGTTGAAATGAAATACCTGTGTTTAAAGGGTTAGGACAATAGGGACAATACAGGGTGTTTCAGAGTTAGTCAGTTTTTAGCTTTCGGAATTAAATTCCACACAGGCAGCAATTTTTATGGCCAAATCGGGACCTCTTTCAGATCAAATAATTCATTGCCGAAAATTTCTGAGGATACTTTTGACATGCTTCGGAAATATACATTGTTGGTTTAGCCATTCCTCCTCTGTCACAATTGCAATGTGTGCAATCTCAATCAGCATATTTCGTTTTAAGTCTCCATAGACCGCGTTCCACTTCCAGGGCAAATTCTGTGGTATCCTGCGTCATCCCATTTATAGAAACTTTTTGAAGAACCCCGAAATAATTTTTTTGTTAGTGATATTGTAATGAATGATTGTGATTCTCAATTAACTTACAATTATATTAATGAATATAATTAACCGTAAAACTTTAAAATACAGTAAAATCACTAGAGTATCTTAAGTTGAAGAATTTTTGTGATTCCATTGTGAAGATGATAAACTTGAGGGTAATATTTCTTCCTTTATATTTTATAAGTCCTTGAAAATTGTGTATGTTTAGTTTTATAGACGGGAGAGTAATTTTTTTAGAGTGTTTGGTTGATTCTCCAAGAGTCAAGATTCTTGGTCTGGTTCGCCAACGAATTACGAAATTATTTTATTAATTGCATCCGTGATTCCAAAAAACAATGTAAGTGTGTTTAATGTAGTGTGTTTTGGAGTAAGGAGGGTCTTAATTATGTTTGGAATGTAATTATGCTTTACAATAAACGAATTAGAAAATGCACTTTGCTTTACAACTTAATGACTCCTGCAAACCTTAGATAATGTATTTCATGTGTAGTCGTAAGTAAGCATTAAATCTATTAATTAAGTTCAGTATCATATGATTACATATTAATTATTTTAACAATCCCAGTTCCTAAATAGTCGTCGCAATAAAAACGGTAAATAAAAAGAAGAGGATACGTTTCGCTGAATTTTAGTCGTCTTCAGTTTTCTTCATCGAACAGGTAGCCGCCTTCGAGTTGATTCTGGTCACCCGAAATGTGGGATTTCCAAGGGCATTGCAAATATGACTCATGATTCAGAATGTGTCTCGTTTTTTTTTCAAAATATGACGTTTGAATTTCAAATCTCATGAGTCTTGAGAACCCTCAAAATGCATAATGCACCACTCAGAAATCCCAAATCATCATTGTGAGCCCCGGAATTCACATGCTGAGCTTTTCAAGTAAATCACTTGGGTTTTTTTTTATACATTCACTACTCCTTTGAACGAGTAAGAAATGACACTGTTGTAGTGCGTCCAGCTGCTTTCTTTTCATTATTAAATTTAATCTAGAATTTTTTCAGGTACTGTGCAGTAGCAGTGTAGTAATTGTAGTTAGTATTCAACTTGTTCTGTCGGACGGTCGGCATTTTCCTTATGATCAAAATGACTGCTGAGGAGGATTGCTTTTCTTTTCAGTTATATTTTTTTTGTAGAGCACTCAGGTTATTTCTAGGAATTCTGATAGTTGGAATTTAATGTTCGTCCAGAGTTCGTTGACCAGGATTTGGACTTGTTACACGTTGAGTAACAGTAACAGTAGCTCAAGCTTCAAGACATTTTTTCACCGAACCACCGGTTTGAGATTGAACAAACTTTTTTTTTTGGCTTTCCATTATTGACCAGACAGACAGACGTCAAATGAATTGAATTGTAGCAGTGGTAAATGGTAAAGCAATTCAACTTATTGTTAAGATTATAATTGAATTATTTTTTCTCCCTTCTTAATCAGTTAACATGTGAGATAGATGTGATTAGAAGTTACAATCATAGTCAGATTGCCAGAGCATCCGGATTCTCCTTTTTCGGTGGTTGTTAATATTGTAAGATGATTTTTGATTTCACAACTTAGGACTTAGCAGGCCAGTAGAGCGACTCTAGAATCAACCGAACCAACTGAACCACTAAGGCCCTAGGTGGAAAATCATATTCATGGAATGTGGAATCTTTTCTTCCCATGTGTGTTGTTATTGTCTCCTAGTTCTAAAAATCCGATTGATTAGTTACTCCAAAGGAATTGGACGGTTCAGATTAAGTCTCAGACACTTCTGCTTGATTGTGTTCTCCTTTCATCCTATTCATCCAAGTTTTCCATAGCGCTAAAAAATTGTATGAAATCATAAATTGTATTTTCGGCTTGACTGAGTATACCTGGTGTAGTATTGTCGTAGTTCAGATTTCGTCCAAAATGTCCTGAAGAATATACAGCAGGCACTATACCTGGATTGCATGGAATGGCAAACGGGATGGCAAACGGAAAATATAGCGCCAAGTGCCGCCAAATTAATGCGACTTTTATGGTGTGTCGGAAGACAAATTTTTTGAAAGGGTCAGAGGAAAATCTGTGCAAGTGTCTCGCGAACAATGACAGGTTTATAAGTTATAGAAAGAAAGAACCGAATTATGATGTTCGTATTCAGATATTTTGTTATCTGTTATGTTAACTGTGGGCGTCAGTTTCATTTGTAGTTTTCAGCAGGCAATGATTTTAATCTTCAGTACCCCAGCGCCAAACCATGCATTGCCACATCTCAAAATCCAATCCTTCATTTACAGATAAAGTGATCAAAATCTTTTGATTAATAATTAATTCCAACAATTTCATTAGTCAGTCCTTTGAATTGTATTAGATAGAACTCGAACCATGTGTACGTGTACGTTATTTAGGGAGTTCGGTTCCTCGGACAGTCATACTTTGAATTATTGCTTTTGCAGATTATTTATTTCAACATGAATATGCTCCCCAGCACAAAAAAACTTCCGTTGACTGTTGACCAAACGGAAAGCAAATAAGCACTGGAGGAATTCGCATGCTTATCGGCATGTCGGCCAATGTCAATTATAACGAGGTGTTCTTTTTAACTTGTTCAACCCAATAGTTTCCACAAAAAGTATCAATTCTTTAACCCAAGACCCTACTACTGTACAGTTCAAACGTCAAACTGTGTTCTGGTCATATTTGAGCAGGTAGAAATCATTATTTACGCAAATTGATGATAATCTTGGGTTCCCCACTGAGTGTGTGTACACACAAAAACTTTTACTACTTTTTTCTTAAAATCAACTTCCGACAAGAGGGTCCTTCCATTCGCATTCCATCCATCCTAAGGCACCTATGGTGAACTTGCTGCTACCCATATTACTTTTACTCATTACAAACTGTGGCACGCCACCCAAAAAGACCTGTCAGCCTACCGAGTCTAGTCTGTTCCGTCTGAAACAAAGTCCTTCATAAAAAACGGAAATAAGAATAAGAAAAAAAAAGGTTAAGTTTTTTTTTTCTCTTGAAGGAATTGAGTTGAGCGTGGTTGAGTTTACATTAATGTGTAGGGTTGATGATGGAGGAGGAGTGTGAGTTCACAAGTATGTCCGAACAATCTGTGAAACAGACGAAGTCGAGGCAAATGATAGTAATTACCGGAGAACCCAAAAGCGTAACCATTAAATAGCTCACCTCTCTTCCTTCATTTTCATGAGTAGTTCTCCTTTTCACCTCAATTTCTCGACCTCATAAAAAGGAAATTAATGTCGGATGAAATAATTGGGAAACGAACCTGGAAAATAGAGAGAGAAAAAATACGAAAATGATAAATAGGAACCTTCATTAATACATACTTGCGTATACCTATATGTTACGGGCAATTTCTAAGGTCAAGGAATGCAACAATTCTTGGAATCCGACATTTCGTACAGTGCGGTTGTAATCCAAGCGGTGGACAAAAGTAAAACTGATGTGTACAAGTTAATTCGAATGACAGATTTTGTAGTGTTTAAATGTCGGCATGATTGAAATGTACCCGTAATGTCACATTCTTTCAATTTATTTCGGGGCCGTGCTATTTCATTTCACCGAAGTCAGGGGACATTAAGAGTTAGAAGAAATTGTTTAAAATCAAATTGACCTTAACATGCACTCATACAATACAATAGTAATTACCAGGTAAGCTAATGCTGAAGCTACTGGAGAGCATTTACCGTAAAGGTTGAATTGGTTTTAAACCTCCTCCTCTTTCCCCCTTTCCAATTATTAACATAAAATTTATATTAATTGTACTTGAGATGAGTACATTATCATTGTCGGACTACTGCCGTTCCATTGCGTTGTTGTCGAGATTCGGAAGCCAAGAAGAAGCGCAAAAGTATCAGGATTCCAAATCAGGTTGTAATTCCGCTGTTTTTTTTTCTTTCATTGTTTTTTTCTCTTTGTTTCAACTGTCGGCCAATGGCAGTGATATGTAGTGATAAGAAGATAAATCACTTGCATTTTTCAATCTGATGTGTGAAAAGTATCCGTCTAAACATGGTTGGGCGTGATGCATGGTACACAATAAAAAAAAGTATGAAGTTAAGGCAAGAGCCAAAATGCAATCTCAGCTTTACATGGTATGGAAACTGCACGTTGCACTCCCATTAATCGGATTTTTTTCTGTAGGCTAACATACATAGAAGCACTTGATGGATAATTTAGTTTTATTGTTTTGGAAGCATTAATTACTCCAAGTGACGGACGGGGAGGAGGAGATTCATACGTACGTGCTGGAAGTACACATGAGGAATGACGCATTAGTACCATTTTAATCTGATTGAATTAATTAATTCAGGGAAACCCCCGAATCCGGTTCGTCGAATTCCAAATAAATAAATCCTACCGTTTCGGTAATTTTAATCCAAATGTTTGAACGTAATGAGCATATATGGTAACATTTTGTAAATCAGAACAGTTTGGGTAGTCTTCGAGTTCGACCCAAAAGTTTACTCAGATTATATTGTAGACGACAAAAGCTTGAAAAAAAAATGGGGGTTTGGTTTGGACAAGAACATAAAATTGTAGAATTACAAACTACAAAGTTGTTCTTGTGTTAAGATTGAGTTAAGATTATGTCGACTGATACGACATGGTCGCGGTCTTCTCAGAGCAGTTTTAGTCATGGTAAAACGTTACTGTAAAAACTGTTCATTCCAATAAGGATGTTTTTCTATAAATTGAATACCATATTTGCTTATTTATGTAATTGCACTGTGCCACTGTGATTCGCGGAATATCTTTCAATGTTAAATCAAGGCTTATGGATGATGACAAAAAGGAAAAAGAAGTGCAACCAATATTTGTTCAACTTAATTCATATTAAATAACAAATGATCGAAAAAAAGTCGACTGAAGTCACAAGTCAACGTAATTTCCAAGTCAACTCCGACATTTTTTGCGAACCTCCACTTTAGAATTAATTTATTGACTTGAAATAAATCGGATGACCTGGGGCAGAAATCAATGCGAGTTTCCAACTCATTCGAACAAGAACATGACCGATTTGTCATCCAATTAAAATTGTGTACATAATTTCAGACTTATGTAAACGAATGAATTATTTGTTTGTTACTATAAGAAGTAATTGATTTGAAAATCAGTCTCACACGTTGGGTGTGTTGTTGTGCATGCTAATTACTCCGAAATTAATGGTCGTGTCTTAGATTCTTGACTGAAACAAAAGAAATGATAATTTAATTCAATCTATTCCTTCGTTGCATTTGCACTTACCAAAAACTGCATCAATCTCACTCATAACCACACTGTCTGTGTCTGGTTACAGTCTGGTTGAATATAAGCAAAATAAAAATTAACACTCTCGTAGGTCCTCAGACAGTATAAAAACGTAACCTTAGACAATAACACATACATTCCTTAGTTTAGTTACACATGCAGATGCAGTTCCTAATTTCCATGAAATTCTTTGGTCAACTTTTATATAAAAAAATGGGATTTGCTTTTACGATAAAAACTTGATGTCAGTCGTGGACTGTAACTTTGCCTCTGCTCGTCCACTATGTACACTATTATGACTAATTTATTTAATTTATTTCAGTTTCAGCTTTCGACCCAATGTCACCATCAATCAATTCCATATTTGAATTCCTATATTGCACACCCTACCCTCACAACAAAAATTTTGTCGTTTATCACCTTTAAGATGTTTTCCTTGTTATCCAACAAGTCCGAATTGGCATTTCCAAAAGAACACACACCCAATTTTTTTTAAATTCTGCAAGTGTAGCCAGTTGGACGATAAAAGTCAACAAACTTCTGGTTTTTTAAAAATGTGCATGTGCAAGTGCGTTACAAACGTCCACGTGTTTATTTATCTCTGCCTTTAATATATTCTACTTGTTACATGAGTAATTTGCATTGAAAATGCACACATCAATGGATCTATGAAAAACTACAGTCCTTGGCCACTGAATTTATAAACAATATAATATATATGATATT
>JAQGCB010000522.1:0-21206 GCA_034698835.1 Protaphorura tricampata
AACGTACACATACGTCAGAATCAGAAGCATCTTGTCTTAATAAGGCGATACAGTTTGTTTTACTATATGTAAAGCAGGGCGATTAATTAATTAAAAAAAAATAAGTATCCTATACATGTAGTCAATCTCAAAATCAAGTGTGAAAAAGAAAGGGACAGTTGGTAAGGTGTGGAAGTTCAGATTTATTAGAGAAAGCATTCGTTAATGAGTCTATTGTAGAAAATTAATTGAAGACAATGCATTCAAAATATTTTTCTTGTTTTTGCTAGTTTGTTCATGAGAAAAAATCTACTGTGCTATAGTATATTTAAGTAAGTTGAATAATGCTTCAATGAAATAACACTGACCGAGACAGACAAATGAATTCCTGCTAGTTTACTTTGACAAAGTATTTTTTTATGCTTCTAAAACGTAAATTCTGTAACAATAACTTGTAGCAAAAAAAACCTACGACATGCTGCCAATAACACCTTCTTGTGTCATCAAAACTTGTACTAGAATTTTAGAAAATTTTAATTGTTTGCATTTTTCATTTTCATAGCTTTCAATGTACAAAATTATACCTGGATGACAAATGACAAACCCATTAAATCTAATCTGGCATGGTACAGTATTTTAACACAAACCACACGAGACACGACTGACTTGACGAGACGCATGGTTACTGTTTTGACCTGAGAAATCAAAAAGAAAGGATCAAAATCCATAGACCGATTTATTTCGGAGAATGTTACCGTCTTTAAACAAAATTTAATAGATCATTGAATTAATTATACTAAAAGTAGCTATCTACATATATGAGTTCCAGCGAATTTAGATTAAAATTAAATTTCTTAGGACTCATCGTGTGAACATACAGTATGTATGGTAAATGACTTCTATTTAACGTTCGGGCGTTTAATTATTCGAACCTTCTGACCCCGCGCCTATTCGGACCCCGGTGTATTATCAACACGGTGGGTATACATAAGCGCGGGTGTTTAATCCAACAGAGGCTTCTATTGATGTCACGGGGTTTAATTGGTTATTTACGGTATACTACAAGTACGGGCGAACCCGTATTACCGATTCTTCCCTAGGATTTTTTGCACAAGTGGCCCCAGGAAGCTAAATAATTTTTTTTATCTCTATTATCTTTTAACAAATACAGCAAGGAGTTTATTCAGTCACAATTTTTGGATTCTCAAAATTTGATAGGTTATTTCTACAAAACTCTATAAAAACAAACAAATACTATTCAAAATCAGCTCTAAAAATAAATTGTTTAATACCATACCCCTTAACTTCCACTTACAGTGCCATTTGGCTGTCTGGCATTTTATTATGTACATGCATATTTTATAAGAATTAAACACGCAAAAAATTAGTTTTCGAAATTGTTGAGCCGGTGCGGTGTGGTGCGGAGGGCTTGGACCTACAATGACGGTTGCTGTGCAATTGACATCATACTAAACCTATAAAACTGCGCTTATTCGCTGAAAGATTTATTTTTATTATTAACAGTCGTTCGTTCAAAGTTTTTCAAAAATCAAAACTGTTTTTAATTCTAAGCTTAGTTTGTACTACATTTCCCCAATTCTCAAACTGCTTGAATAATTTTATCTATCAAACTCAAACTTAAATCTTTATGGGTTGACTAGCTAACTATAATCTTTAACCTCGATGGGGTAAACTATAATAAAAAACACGGTGTACCAAAATGTGGCAAAATGTTATTCATCTTTTGAGTTCCTTTTGACTAGTTTCCGGTTTTGCTTGCAAATACATGATTATCCACAGTCTATGAACTTGGAATGACTAAATTTAGGTATACCTCTTAGCTATTATACCGACTGAAAGGCCGGATTAGAAGCTGGATTCTGAAATATCTTTACAAAATTTCAGATTGCTGTGAGCCATCACCTTCACAGCTTTAAGCTATTGATGTGGCACATGGAATTTGGAACATGTATTCTTTAACATAACAATCGAGTTGAGTTGCGTATTCATTTGAATCGACGGGGGTACTTCGAGTGTCTTTTGCCGTAATAACGGTTTCATTTGGCAACTGCTCCTCTGGCAAAATTGAACTAGTTCCGGTTTCTGAAGGAACTACATTGGTACTTCCGGTTACTGGTGGAACGGTAGTAGTAGTAGTGCTTCCGGTTTCCGATTGGGTGGTATTTGCGCTTGAGCTTTCCGACGGCACAGTACTTGTGCTTGTACCTTCGGTTTCTGGTGCACTGAGAATGGTACTGCCGGTCACAACTTCCAAATTCTTTTCTGTGACATCCACGGGTTTTGCAGTTAGAGGTTCGACTTTTTCGGAAACTGGAATTGTACTTCCGGAATTAATTTCCTCTACTTTCGTGGACGATATTTCACCGGAAGTGCTTACAGGAATCGTGCTTTCGACTACTGGACTAATTCCAGTTTCTGGAGTCTCCTCCGATATAGTAGAACTTTGAATGCTTTCAGAAGTGAGTGTGTCAAACTGCCGAAATCTGGATTTCTCAGTGGAACTCGTACTAGCCGGAAAAATAGATGGATAATCCAATAGGATACTTGTTGGAGGTTTGAAGAGTGTGGCTCGATCAACACTTGTAACAGTTGCACATGGGATTCTGCTTAAACCCAGACCAGGATTAACAGCGCAGTCAACTTTAAATTTATTTGAATTCTGTGTAGTAAATGTTGGTCTGTTTGAATCCGTCCCTGATGGATTATTCCCAGGTCTCCTTGGAACACTTTTAATCGTTGCGCATGGAATTCTGGTCAAACCAGCTGGTCTGATAAGACAATCTAATTGTGCTACTTCTATATCAGATCCAGTCGTAGTATCGGGTTTATTTGTAATAATTTCAAGCTCATTTACTCCATTTTCTGGAGTGAATGACGCCTGAATAAAATTTTCTGGAAGTCCTTCCGGTACATTTGCATTCTGTGGTATTTGTGATGGTTTAGAAATATTTCCAGGAATTATAACTCGATTTCTCCCGTTACGATCATCCGTCCGCGTCCGTTGCACACTCCTGACTGTTCCACATGGAATTGATCGACCATTAATATTACAATTAAGTTCTACTGCGCCGTTGGCAGGGGTTGAGACAAAAAATGGTCTTCTTAGATTATCTGTTACTGTGGGAGGAATTAGTTGGACTTCTTGGCCACCAAAATATGTACTAGAATTGTCATCGTATTGGCTGGACGGTGGTACTTCCTGTCTATTTTCATTTTGTGGAATTTGAGCTTGCGCTGGGGGAGGGCTTGATTTATTTTCTGGAGCTGGAGCGGCGGATTGGACATTTGCATTGGAATTCTGAGCTGGAGTTCCTGGTGGTGACGGACTGGGGGTCAAAAATCCTGGAATGACAGGTGGGACTGCTGGTACGAAGGATTGTGGTAAATTAGGACCGACTTGAATGTACAAAAAACCAGTTGCACTATTTGGGAGTGTGACTGAGAGTGTTCTACCTTCCTTGTCTGATTCAGCTGAAGACTCCTGATTCTGAAATTCTGACGGGGTCGATGAAGAAATAGTTTCTACTCTATTTGTTCCGTCTGTCGATTCTGTACTCGGAGTGAAAACAAATGGAGTCAGCTTAAACAAATTTCCACCAGGTTGTAGTACTCCTATGGGATTTCCAAGATGAAAGACGTCTGGTTTTGGTGTGACGACGTTGCCGATAGTTCCAATATTCTGAACAGTTAGACCACGCACATTTTGAGGATTTTGTTGTCCAATTGGGCCGCGACCATTTGGAAGTTCTTGTGGGGGTTCATTATTTTCAGGTACGCTGTATAGTGTGTTAACGCTTGGGGTTACGCTTTCTGGTAAGCTCTCAACAATTTGTACGGGTGGTACTGTTGGACCGCGGCCATTTGTCAATTCTTGAGGAGTTTGGAATTGGGAATTGGGGTCCAGATTTTCTTCGCCTTGGCCTCCTTGTGAATTCGGACTCTCTGTTTTATCGTCTGCCGAAAGAACATAGACTTGAAAGTTTGAATCTATCGCTGGATTGCTCACTGGAGACGATGTGACACCTCTATTTTGAACTGGACGATTCACAATTCTACTCCCAATTGCATTTTTGAGATCCACTGTTTTGCTGCTGCTTTCCGTTGGTGTTTGTTTTTTCGGAGCAGTCAATCCAATAATTTTAGTTCCACCAGGGCGAGGCTGAGGTTTTTTGGCTTCTCTTCGTTCAGATATCAAAATCATATTCTTGATAGAATTTGCGACATGATTTAAGAACGACTGTTCTTTAGAAGGAACTTGTAGTTCTCTGGGTGGCTCGGGATGGGCTGGTACTTGAAGCTCTATTTGTGGTTTGGCTTGTACGTGTGGAGGTGTTAATATATTTTGCTGAGCTTTCGCTAAATTCTTAGGTGGTGGTTGCTGAAGTGGTGGCGCTTCGATTTCAATTCTTGGTATCAATAGTTTTGGGGATTGGATAGATTTTATTTTATTGCCAGACTGGGGTTTGGGGCTAAGGATTTGGCTTTGACTTGACTTCGACAGCTCCGGAAGCCCACGGAGAATTGGAAGTTGTTCTGAAACGAGCAGTTGATTCTGAATTTGGCGTACAATGTCAGGTTGGGAATTTTGTCTTGATGGAGGACTGGCGACGGCCTGGATGTTTTCTCGTTGGGTCAGCTGCTCAGAGAATGGAATGTTTGACTCATAATTCTGGATTGGTGAATATCCATTGGCTTGGAAATTTTCCAGCTCAGAAAACAGGGCGCTTGTCTGAAAATTCTGGCCTTCGGAATATCCATCACCATTATTATTTTGTGGTTGTGGTTGTGGTTGCGGTTGTTCTTGCCCGGCATTTGTCTGGATATTTGGCGTATATGTAGATTTTAGCAAATCCTCATGTGATTTGTCAATATTGCCAACCAAAGTCCTTAAAAATCGTTGAACCATCTCCATGTCTAACTGTTTGGCTCTTGCGTACTGAAGAAATTCGAATTTCTCTGAAGGTTTAATTAAAGTAATCGGAATTCGGAGAGCCTTGAATTGTTCCATATCTGCAATGGGTTGTGAAACGCCACTCCGGGAGGAATCCGGTTGTGGAATATTTGCTGCTGGTGTTGGAATGGAATAACCGGACTCATGCCGTGGAATACTTGACAGCGGTATCGCATGAGGCGAATAACCGGACTCCAATTCCGAAGTACTTGATATTGGTGCAGATTCAATTGAATAATCGGACTGAGTTGGATAATTTGCGTATGATCTATAAATCGAATCATCTATGGCAGCCTCTTTTGTCGAAGGAACTCTGGAGACTTGATTCAAAGTAGAAATGCGATATGGATTCTTCTGGTTGTTTGCAAGAATAGCCGGAAATACTGTATAAGTGAGGGGTAGACCAGCTTTGCCCGAAACCGACGCTTCTGAAATAACAATATACGCAAATTAGTTATAATTGCTAATTCCTATTGGTTAATCCAGTTAAACAGTAGCATTGTAGCAAGGATCCTTGCATATCTATTTTTAAAGCAAGAGCCGCCTTTGTCTGTACAAAATTAATTGAGCCCTCAAATAGCAAAAAAAAGTAACCACTTTTCTATACATGCAACACCGGTCTGACATGTACTACAATTCACAAAATATTCTGTGCTTCAGTGTTCTACCTTTGTGGCTTGTGGAACACAGGGTGAAATCTTTAGAAGTTAGTCAACTAAAGTATTGTACTCAAGAGAACGAAGTGGATTGTCGAATGATAGAATAGAATACTTTCATAAGTTCTTACAGCCACATTCAGTTATTTTTACGTAATAAAACATAACAAACCAGAAGCCAAATCTCAATTCTGTACATTTTAAGTGTTCAGCCTGTTTTTATTTATTGCTGTGATTTGAGGACCCTTGGAAGTCTAATCGAGACTGAACTTTTCATATTATTTTTTAACCCAACCCGTCTTGAAACTTGAAGAGACTTTTGTTTATATTAACATTCAGATAGAAAAATAAACGGAGTGAAGAAACTTGCGAGAATCTTGAATACTGACACGGTTGTAATTGAAAATCCGTAGAAATCTGTTTTTTTTTTTAAATTATTCCACCGTTCAGTGTTTGTAAAGTCCCTTCCATTCAATTTGATAAGTTCAGTTAAGAGAATATTTTGCTATTTGAATGTTTATGATAAGAAGCTTTTTGGAACTATATCAATTTATGAAATATAGGCTCAGTCAGTCCATTAAAACAAATAAACACAGTAGCTGTTACTTACAGATCAATTACGGTGTCTTAATTATAATCACCGAAAAAATAATTACCAGAATTACGGAGTTGTTGAGGATGAAGGACGTCTTGAGACTGTAAATATTGAGACAATTGTGGCAAATGTATTGATTGAGCAATCTCATACGTATCTTCCTGTGGATTTGGCCGGGCGTCCACTTCAACTTTTAAAATAGAACGCAATACTAAAATTTTGACTAGAATTCGGGCAACGGATATGGATAACCAGTAACGACAACGCAAACGGAAACTGTAATTAAATTTTATTTCGCCCGACATATTTTTGGCTTTTGCTTTTAACAATAGCCTCAACTAAACTAAACTAAACTAAAGTCCAATGACTTAATCGTCCACGCGAAAGACACAACAACAAAAGAGAGTGTGACAAAATTCCCTTCTCACATTTTTTTTGACTTCACATTACGTTGACTGAAAGTTGAGTCGTTTAATAACACAAGTGAACGCATCTTCATTAAGCGGAAATGTATGCAGTTTCGTTGTTTGTTGTTACTGCATTTGGCAAAGTGGACGAATAAACCAGTTAGTTGGTTTTTTTATTACAAAGATTTCTTTTCTTTTTTCATGAACCATAAAGAGTTGAGTTTTGTTTATTGCCATTGCCAATAGCCTACGGCCAAGTGATCCTGCCAGACAGACAGGATCAGATCAGAAGAGGATCTTCATGTCATTTCTTGACCAAATCTCATTACAGAGGATTTTTTTTTGCATTAAATTATGATACGAGGTGCGAATGCACTTTCGAGCGCATCTTGCATGTAATTCAATATGTACTTATTTGTGTAAGCTTACAAGGAATCCACTTTTCGTGTAAAACTCATTATGTTCTACAAACTGGTGGTTTGACATCTAAGGGGTCAAACCAGCAATTATTGGTTTTTGAGCAAATCTGGAATTTACACGCAAAGTGGTTCCCCTGTCAGTCCCTACAATAATTGGAAATTGCCAATTAGTATGCAATGCGTGGATGACGTACACTTGAGAGTGGAGAAAGGTCTGTGATTCTGGTCTTGTTAGAACAAACGGTTATTTATGAGTTGCGGAAGTTGGGAAGCAACAAGCAAGTGAAAATGTTAAATGATTTTTTGTCAACATTTTAATTGTAGTAATAAGTACATCAAACATTGACAATTTGTGAAATCGAAGGAAACAAAAAAACTTTTTTTTTTGTTTCAAATATCCTTTCATCTGTCTTAATCGCTTTGGTGTCCATTACTGCACCAATATTAGACAAAATACAAAGAATCTCACTTACAGCTCAACCATGTGTACAAAAAATTAAATTGGAACCAATGTAAAAGTCGTTTTTATCACGGAAACCACTTTCATGATGTAAAATCTCATGTAACTATAAATCATTTAGATTTGTCATCATAAGTGCTCATGTCACGATTCGGACGATGTCATTTTTCAAAAAATATTGTTGTGAAACCCTTTCAAATTTCAAGCAATGATGAAAAAATTAATTTACGAACTAAAAATGGCAAGTCCTGAAAACAATATCGGTCAATTTTGATGGAAACTCCACTTCATTCTCATTAATTATGTACATCTAATTAATTAAATAGCTCCCATACAAAAAACGTTTAAAAAAACCCAGATGAGGTTGCCAGCAAATAAACTAATTAGAGTTGACAATAAATGAACTAACCAAACAAATTGTCCAAATTGACTTGCTCAGTACAAATATCAATTAAAAAACAATGGCTTAAATTAATTTGGTATAATACAATTGACAATGCGCTCAGGTTCAGTCTTAATAGAGAACACCTGGGGAAAACAGACGGCAGTCTATTCAAATTTTAACTCGAAATTATGGACAAAGAAATACAATCCGCAGAAACTTTGATGTTAAAAATATTTCCTGTGCGAAGTGTTCAAATCATTGGTTACTTCCCTTTCCAAATAGACAAAGGCCATAAATTAAATTTTAGTTGGAGAAGCAGTTCTACTCTGTATGTAATTACTATTATTTTCATAACCATTCTTTTGGTTGCAATAAACTTGGTGTGGTATTCGGATAATTTTAGATCGTTTGCATTCAGCGAATTTTTCTTAGATACTGACATAATTGTCATCACCGCGGTTCTATCAGCGACATGTTCTTACTCTTTATTACTAAAGCTTTGGGGTTTAGTTTCAGCAGAAGCTGTTATAAAATTTTGGAATCGTAATTGTACACTTCTTGACAAATTAAGAAATCAAGAACATTTTAAAATTATAATTAATGATTGTATAAAATCCACAACAAAATCAATGATAATTTGTTACTTGTTGGGAATATCACACATGATAATTACTTTGTATGTGTTCATCGTCACAATTTTACCTCATATTGATAGTAATTATGCACGTGGATTTGTTGTAACTACAGGTCATCTACTGAGTATAGTTCTATTTTACATGCATTGGTTATACTGTATTTGGTTGACTACATTTCTCAGGCTGTATTCGAATTTTTTGTCAATTTTGACTTCTGATTTATCATTTGTTTGTTCTGGAAAAGAAATATTTTCACGGAGAAACCGTGAAGTATTCTCCATAAGCGCTGGAAAAACAGAAAATATCTTACAAGTTAAAACCAATGACCCAATTACTGATGAAAATCGGATTATGGAAAATCTAAAATTGTTAGAAAATGTTGAGAATATAGTCGAAGATTTCAATGCGTTGATGGGAGCGCGTCTACTGTGGGATATTGCTCTGTGTGTTTTGAATAATGTGACATACACTTTCATGACTATTACATTTGCCCAAAGTGGTAGTATTTGGATGGCGCTTGCATGTGTGCCAGTATTAATTTTGACGATGAATGCTTTGTATCACTATGGAACTGATGCAACACAAATACAAATTGAAGTGAAAAAATTGGTTACTCAAATGAACAGGATTTACAAGACTGAGTTGAAGTCCAATGTAAAGGAACGAGTGAGTTTTATACATTTTTATATTTTCTTAGACAGTTGTATTTCCAAGTGGTTCATAATATACAGAGGACGTTCTTTATTTTTAGATCAGCCTGTGTGTTATGAAGTTGAGCACGAATCCTCCAGAAATCAATGCGTGTCAGTATTTCAAAGTTAATCGTCACTTTCTTGTCTCGGTAAGGTTAAAAGTTTCAGTAATCTATTTATCATTCTTAAATGCTCACAATTCAATAATGCAATCGCAATTTTTCAGGTTATCACAGGAGTATCTGCTTACTTGGTTACCTTGCTACAATTTCGTAGCTTAGAATCTAAAACTACCAAAGCAGGTTCAATCTAGGACATGTTAAAATATTCATGATTTTACGCATTGTGTGAGAAGTAAACCAAATACGTCAGAATTTCTGCGAGCAATGCAATACCTGTTTTAGCGGACAGGAACTTCTGCTCAATTTTGGTAATATCACTCCGCATTAATTTGACTAATTGTTCGCTTTTATTTGGATTTGTCTGTGTCGGCTTGTACACAAAATAAAGAATTCATACATACATTGCATTGACTAATTAATTGGTATTCAATCTGCAAAAAAATCTACATTAAAGTGTCATAGAAGTGGCGTTACGAGACTTGCAGTAGCTGATTGGTTTTAAAAAGACAAGACTTTGGCACAGCCACCTCACACTTGATATTTATAATTACTCTAGGATATTTTCTAATATTGTCGCATTGTCGATAACCCAAAACACTATCAATTTAATGGCGACACAGAAGCAAACGGCAGAAACACTGATCCTACGAACTGGATTTCACCAAATTTCAATTGCTCGATACATCGGATATCTTCCATTGTACATTGACAAAAATCTACACTTCAATTTCAAATGGTTGAACACATTTTCAATTCTTCCTGTTGTCCTAATAATCTTGTACATCATTAGTTTTATAGTACGAGTAGTTCTAGCAAATTCCTTAAGAAGTAGTATCAATTCGAATTTCACACAGAATGTCATTGCTGTACTAGTCGAGATTGTTGGCTTTTATTTTCTAATTTTGAGAATTTGGGGTCTCGTTTCAAACAGATCCACGTTAAAATTCTGGCGGAATACCTGCTCTCTCGTTGAGAAGTTTTTGGAATCAAGAATTTTTGAATCAGAATTGAAGAATTTAAAATCCAATGGTCAGCGTGAACTCATATTATTTTATATATTGACAGTACTTGAGTTTCCAACCACGGCTTACGCATATACTGCTGAAATTTTGAAATCAAATGACCGAAGCACAGCGTATGTACTTATTTTTCAACAATGGGTTATTTTGTTACTTTATTACATGCATTGGGGTTATTGGTTTTGGTTATCTTATTTTATCAAACTGTACACAAATTGTATGGTATCCATTGAGTTAGGTTTGGTAAGAATCTTCGAAGAAATTAAAATTTTACAAGCTCCAGTAATTTACCGTCCTTGTCTTGAAATTGAAAGACGAATTCTGAAAAATATTGAGCTGTACGAATCTGTCGAAGATCAGGTTGAAGATTACAATGATTATTTTGGTGTGAGATTAATTTTAGAAATATTGTTATCCGTTTTGTTATTCGTAACGTATTGTTTCATTATGAGTACGGTGATTCAACACGTGGGTATATTTCCTACGATATTATTTTGTCCGTCAATTATACTTTCCGGGAGAGTATTGTATGGACTTGGATCTGGGGCGACAGAGTTGAACTGTACATCAAGAAGGATTCTTAATCGTCTTCACAAAATCTATAAATTGGGCATTTCTTCCGACACGAAAGACAAAGTAAGTTTTTCGGAAAAGTTATGTCAGAAACACTTGGTTTCTTTTTATATTTAACTGAAAATAATTCCCAGATTCAAATGCTTATACTGAAGATAAGCACGAATCCACTGGAAATCAACGCGGCGAATTACTTCACCATCAATCGTCAACTTATTTCATCGGTTCGTAATTAAATTTTATACTCATAATGCCTTATCTTTGGTGCTAACCGTTACTATACCCTAATCCTCTCAAATTGATTTCCAGGTTTTATCTAGCATCGTGACTTACTTGATGATTTTGATTCAGTTTCGGGGACCCGATATTGAGAAAGTATCAGCTTAAACCGGATTTATTCTTCAAATTCACGCATTGAATTGTAAATTACTAATGGGTCATGAATTGGAGGATTACAATTTCCGTGCACTCATTTTTTGTAGCAATATGTACTCCAATAATCTCACGCGGAAATAAGTATGATCTGATAGAAATGCAAGGTTTCCTCCAATCATCAACGTGGATACCCAATCTTGCTAGATTAGCTTCAAAAAATTGAATTGAACTGTATTGAACTTGTAACCCTCTCCAGAGAAATGAATGCCTGACTCACCGATAATTGTACGACAATGTAACTACACTTTATTGAATTTCAATAGTTATTTAAAAAATAATTTATCAATACAAATTGTTTACTTGTATGCTATAAATATTCGACAATTTGATAAAATGTTACACAACTAACGAACTCCATAATCACGTGCATAGAATTATTATCCACACTCTCGATTTAACATTAACAGCCAATAATGTCTTCATCTTTGTTCAAACAATATAATTTTGTTTACACTGATGTGCATTCATTTGGTCATTCGAAGTGAAATGATAAGTAACTTTGGATATTAATTATGATTCCACCAATGGATAATTTGTTCCTTCCCGGAGAGAGTACGTGTATAAAAATTGTTGAGCCATGAATTCATTTTCAAACGATGTCCCGTATTATAAAGGAATACATCACGTTTCAGAATGCATAAAACACCCTTGCTTTGTCTTGTCTGTTTGGCTTCCATTATTCCAACAAGTTTGGCGTACGCGTTCATGTCTTTCCTTTGGAATATTTTGTACAATACTCTGTTTCTGTTGTATCCTTGTGGTTGGGCTTCCTGGTATGAATCACAAGTGTGAGTAATTAGAGTTAAAGTAAATGAAGTATGACGTAGAGAAATTTTCTTGACTTAGGTCGTGGTCTTCTCACAAGAGAAAGCCACGGCTTGCCTACCGCCTAGGACATTGATACACCATAGGTATTTATTGTCTTGGTCGCCGGGATGCCCTGAGCCAGAATCAACCATTTGTCTGTACAAAATGTTACTTACATCTTATGGCTAATTTACGGATTTGGATTTAGCTCAAATTTTGGTATGTTTTAAGAAGTATCATCCCGAACAATAACTGTTACACAGGTCACAAGTTTAAATTAAACTATTTTTCTAAGGCACAATTATAATTTTCACAGACTTTTGAATAATTTTCACTAGGGGTACCCTATTGACCAAGAAAGAAAATATGGTGTTTGAATTTCACATGCAGTGGTCATCCCTTGTCAGTTGGTTGAGGGGTTCGATTCACCGGACTAATTAAAGACACTTTAGGCACACTTTATCTCTACTAGAGCATCTTTCTATTAATAGGGTGACTTTATAAGTACCAAGCACAAGCTTGGAACATTCCTTTAAAAAAAACATAACTACATATCAATTAGATCACTTACAATTATTTCAGCTTCGTCTCTTGTAAGAATGCCCAATTCCTTGCATTTGTCCAATAATCTTGCAGGGCAATATGTGTAATCGCATAAATATACGAAGTTTTCTTCAATAGTTCTTACGTGGTTGGCCATGCCCATTTAGAAACCCTGATTGAAATTATAGATGAATTTTGAAGCATGAATCAAGATTACCAGCGATTGTACATATATTTGACTGCCTTATTCCAGAAGAGCTCCCAGAATGTCAAATTCTAATTGTCAACTAATTCTAGTATGCGTAATTGTGGATAAAGAGTGACGTAACACACGACCTTCATCGGTTAACATGTGAGTATGAGATTAAACATTCATTCATTCCCCAAATGAATCCTGGAAGTGACCACAAACGAAATTCCCCACAAACAAAAACAATAACACATTACGTCGGACTCGCACGATTGATCGATTTTATATATATTTTTGGTTTTTAAAATAAGTGCCTGTTTTAAACTTTTTTTATTAACTTGTCCGTCTCAAATATTCTTAGGTTTAGAAATTTCTTATTCCTTTTGTGAATTAATTTGGTTCATTTACCACGAGAATATACGTACGATATGTGACCTGATAAGTCATTAGTCTCCCAAGAGCTAAAAGTGTCAATTAGACTAATCGTCATTGCATTCAAATTAACTAAAATTGCTCTCCCTCGTCCTTTATATTTGTTGACTCTGGGAAAATACAGGTCCTTCCCAGAAATTACATTAGCTCTTCCAATTGCATTTTACCGTAGTATGAGTTTGATTGGAGTTGTAGCAGGAAGTGTGACTAACGCGTGCACCATTTTTATTACAAGAACAAGAATTTGACCACAACAATTTCATTCCGCCAAGTCAGAATTCTTGCTAATCGTGACAATTGATCTGGCGGTGTTTCATAGACGACAATCAAAGTTCATGGCATCAAAAACGAACGAAGTCGAAACTTTACTCCTTCAGGCTGGAGTTTACCATATTACCGTGTCACGGTTCATAGGCTATCTTCCATTTCGCATTGATATGAATGGCAGACTTAATTTTAAGCGGTTGAACACATTTTCCATTCTACCACTGGTTTTCATAATTCTGACCATCATCAGTTCATATATTAGACTGACTGTGCCCAGTCCTTTAAGAGCCCTCGACTCCCACTTTACAAAAACAGATATAAAAGTTTTAAATTCCTTCATTGAAATTAATGTGACCTATACATTAGTTCTGAGAATTTGGGGGCTTATGTCAGTCAACTCAGCCCTCAAGTTTTGGCACAGTACTTGTAACCTCGTGAAACACTTTTTATATTTTGACATTTTTAAAGCGCAATTAAAATGTCTAAAATCAAACGCCAAGCGGGAGTTCTTATGGCTTTTCATGCTAGTGATGTTTCAATTCACAGCATCCGCGTGTTTGTACAGCTATGCCATTTTCGAAATCCACAAAGAGAAACTGAATTCAGCATATTTACTTATTTTTGAGCAAGTGGTTACGCTCCTGATTTTTGGCATCCACTGGGGATATTGGTTTTGGTTGTGTTTTTTCATTAAATTGTATACGATTTGCTTGTCAGCCATTAGTGAGGATTTGGGTGGATTAATTTTGCAACTAAAGAATCTCCAAAATACGAATAGACTTGTTACAATATTTCCTATAAGTTATAGTTATAACGAAGAATTTAAAAACGTATCAGCAGTGAAAGTCATTCCTGGCCCAAAACATTGTTCTCAAATTGAAAACGAAATTTTAAAAAATATTACACTTTTTGAATTTGTTGAAAGTCAGGTAGAGGAGTACAACAGATGTTTTGGGCCAAGACTAGTGTTAGAAATATGTATGACCGTTCTTATATTTCTAAATTACTCGTTCATTGCCATTACCGCTGGTCAGAATTGGGATTTATTTCCAACAATCATCTTTTGTCCATCAATTGTACTATCTGGGCGTCTTGTTTATAGTCTCGGAACAGAATCCATTCAATTGAGCGCAGCCTCCAAGAGAGTCCTTATACAAATGCATAAAATTTACAAATTCGACATTGCTACCAAAATAAAAGAACATGTAATTTGAGTTTGAACTTTTGATATTAGTACAAATTTTAATGTACATATTTTAATGCACATGCAACGATAATTTTAGGTCCAGATGTTTGCAATGAAAATCCATTCAATTCCCATTCAAATTAACGGGTGCAGCTATTTCAATATCGACCGTCAACTTATATCGACGGTGAGTTCTCATGTCAATGAATGGTAAAGAAAATTGATTTTTTCTAATGCTGATCTAGTAATCCAAATTTCATTTTCAGATTGTGTCGATTATTGCAGCTTATTTGGTGATTTTAATTCAGTTTCGAGGCTCGGACACCAAAGATGTAGAAGATTCAGATGTGATTATCAAAATCAATTAACTTTACTTTGAAAACAAATACCAGGTCGCATAAAAAATAAATATAGAATTAATTGTGTATTAAAGTTTTATAGGTATTCACGCGCAAAACAGGTACGTAGTACTAGTTTAATTGGATTTAATAGGAAATAAAATTATAATAATTTTTAGTGCATGTTCTGTGTTCCTGGCCAACCATATTATTCATTAAAATTATTTTTTATCTCTAGTACAGAATAGTTTGTCGGGCGTTTTGTCCAATTTACTAATGGAAAACAAATAGCAAGCAAGAAGTGTGAAAATTTTCTTATTATTCCTGAGGATGAAATTTAATTTGTGTGCAACTAGAGTGAATATGAGTTTTATGTGTTTTTCAGATACAAAACGTGATAAATCGTCTACTGAATTTATCAGTCATAACCAAACACATTAAGAAAATTAAAACATCTACCTCTCAATTTGAACTTGTACATTCACGGGAATTGTACGCACCTAATTTGCTTCAGAACGTCCGCACTAACATAATTTGACTTAGGAAATAAATTAATCTATAAATTTTTCGTTCATGTTGGTTCATTCACTCGTGCAAATATCATTTCGTTTCTTCAGCTCAAGGCTTCAACTTCAAACCTCCAAGTTGTCCACAGATTGGAAACTTATATTTCCTTCAACCCCTGAGAGCGCTTCGAATCCAAATCGAATAAAATATCTTGTGATCATCACTCATCTCTATATTTTTAAGCAGGATCAAATTCTTAAACGTAAATCAATAAAATGGACCCACGCATTCAAAATAACAAGTTCAAGGTGGTGACAAAGAACAAAGGTGATATTGGGGAAGCTTTTCTTCTACAGAATGGAATCCACGCCATTAATTGTGCTCGTTACATAGGCTACCTTCCCGTACACATAAACCAGAGTGGTCGTCTTCACTTCAAATGGCTAAACCCATTTTCCATACTACCCGGGTTTATATTAGCAATGGGCTTCATCGGTGTCGGAATTGTAATGACATTAATGCCAGTCACTGGTCAAATCAACAAAAATTTTGTGGAGACAGATTTATTTGTTATAAATGCAGTCATTGGTTTTGGTTCCGCGTATTCAATGTATTTGAGAGTTTCGGGGTTAATTTCTGTAAAATTCGTTTTGGAATTTTGGAAAAGCAATTGTGTTATGGTAGAAAGTTTTTTATACTCTCAGTTCTTTAAGACAGAATCAAATAAGATTAAGGTGAAGGCCAGCCGGATGCTTATAATCTTTGGTTTTTTGTTCTCAGTCGAATACGCCCTTGTAATTTTTGTCTCTGTCACTAAATTTTTAGAAATTCACCTAGAAGCACCTGAAGTAATATTTTTATTAATTTTAGCCCAAGCGATAAGTTTATTACTTTTCTATTTGCATTGGGCATATTGGTTTTTGCTTCTGTATTTTATAGAGTTGTATACAACTTGTTTGTCAACGATTGTAAATGATTTGTCCAGATTGCTTTCGCAATTAGAAATCATTGAACAAATTAAGACCCCTTCAATTTTCCAAAATTACAACAGGGAGCCTTCTGATCATTATGGGATTGAAAAAGATGTTTTAAATTGTTTCGAATTATTTGAGTCGGTGGAGAGTTCAGTAGAGAAATTCAATGATCATTTCGGTGTAAGATTGATATTTGAGATAATTTTGTCATCTCTCTTGTTCTTGGTGTATTCTTTCCTTATTATCACAGTTATTCAAAGTGAGCCATTCTACAGTACGATTACATTCTTTCCACCAATAATATTGACAGGGTCAGTTTTGTATAGCCTTGGAACAGAATCAACGAATTTGACTAAAATGTCTAAACGAATGATTACGCATCTGCAAAGAATTGCAAAATTTCACATCAGTAGCCACACGAAAGATCAGGTAAATAAAAATATTATGCGGGGAGCAAATTTTTTCAGACTTCCGAATTATTCTATTTACTTTCTTTAGTTATAGAAAATTAATTTTAATTCAAATCAAAATGTTTAGATTCACATGCTGACGATGAGGATCGCAACGAATCCTCCACACATAAATGCTTGTAATTATTTCAAAATAAACCGTGAACTGATTGCATCGGTGAGTGTACATACAATTTGTACATTTCGAGATCCACAAACAAATATTTGGTGTCATAAATAACTGCCTGCGTATTTACAGGTCACATCTGGAATGGTCGCTTATATGGTCATTTTAATCCAGTTTCGAGGTGCAGATGTAAAGAATTCACAGAAGGCTATGGCTCTACCAACTCCACAGAACAGTTCAGCGGTTGCTTTAAATAATTAACTTATTCAAGCCAATTTGTATATAGGTACCACAGAAATAGGTGACTAACAAGGCGTTGCTTCTACGGACAATTCATACGCAGGTGTACATATTATTACCATTAATCTGAATTTTTAATCATCATTAGCTAAATTAGAAATTAAATGTTTGCACTTATAAATAAAACAGAAAATACAAATGGAGACTATTCAGAAATGTTAATTTGATTGGTCAGTAACGCCCAAAAAGCTGTTCAATTTTACACACTAATCATACAAACTTTTCTGAAGGTAAAAACAACACCCAATGCAAACAGTCTACAGTCATTTCATTACTGAAATTGAAATTGCAATTACACAAAAATGTACCAATATCTTCCTGAATAAAAATAACAATGACAATCAACCTGACATGAAACAAACAACATTTGTACTAATGAACAAATGAAATAAAGTCCTCCCAGTTTTACCTCAATCAATTGGATTCTACAAGTTGAGGGAAGTACACGTGTGTCCAATTGGAATAAAATATCTAAATCTCGGAAAAATAATGGATAAAACTAATCAATCCGCGGACGCTACAATGTTGAAGATCTTTCCAATGTGGAGTGTTCGCATCATCGGATACTTTCCATTCCAAACTGGAAAAGACGACCATAAACTGAGTTTCAAATTGGGGAGTATTTCCACTCTGTATAATATTCTACTCTGTGCAATTGTATTTGCAACGTTCACTGTAAACGCAATGTTTTATTCTCAAAATCTGGAAGCATTCACAAAGAGCCAACCCTACTTAGACATCGACATCGCTGCAATCATAACGGTGGTCGCTTACACGGGTGTCTATTGTCTGATTTTAAAAGTATGGGGTTTGTATTCAGCCAAAGGAATACTAAACTTTTGGAACGAAAATTCTATTCTCCTTGAGAAGTTTGAGCACTACACGTATTTCAATACAATGGCCGCCGATATCAGAAGATCTACAAACAAATCAATTATTATTTGCTACGTCCTAGCAATGCCAGTAATATTGGTATCGACATGGGCGTACGGTCGTGGAATTTTAGCTGTACTTGGCGATGAATACGTAATTTCAATCTTGTTAACCATCTGCGAAGGTATATGTTTAACTTTGTACTATCTTCACTGGGTTCATCCGATATGGCTCGCCACTTTTCTCCAACTTTATTCAGGCTGCTTGTCTTTGATAAGCTCGGATTTGTCTTCGATTTGTTCAGAAAAAGAAGCGTTTTATGGAAAGGATAATTCCATTTTTCTTATTGGAAGTTTTAAATCTCAGAATATCATACCAGCCAAAATCAAACAACCGATTTTAACAGAAACAAGAATTTCAAAGAATTTGGAATTGATAAGAATGGTAGAAGAATTGGTAGAGAAATTCAATACAGTTTTCGGGGCGAGAATGTTTTGGGACGTTGCCGTGTGTGTTATAAACAACATAACCTATTCATTTATGTTCGTTACTAGCGTCCAAGATGGTAAAATTACATTAGGTTTTACGGGTCTACCAATATTGATTTTAACAGTCATGGCTTTATATCAATTTGGAACAAATTCAACTCGAATAACCATTGAAACCAAGAATGTAATTAATCAGCTCGGTAGAATATACAAGCTGGAGCTGAACGCGAGCCTAAAGGAGCGAGTAAGTAAAGAAAATTGTTTCAGATCTACTTGGTATAGAAATATTCAGTTTACTTGCACACCTTGATATCTAAAAGTTTGAAATTTCATATTACAGATAGAAATGACAGTTATGAAATTGAGTACAAATCCACCGGAAATCAATGTTTGTGACTATTACATCATGAACAGACATTTTCTTGTCTCAGTAAGTAAAATTTGAAATTAGAAGTTTCCTGTCGACAGCTGTCCCTTTTAAACTAAAATTGGGTGTTATTTTCTTGAGTACAGATGATTTCAGCGATGCTAGCCTATGTTGTCATCCTTCTACAATTTCGCGGCTTGGAATCTCAGAATGTGGATATGCACCCAATTAATGGAACTAATTTAACTAATTAATACATCTTTTTGATGTGTTGTATTTTCACTTAAAAGTTTGACGAATATTTAGGGGAGTAAATGCACATGGAGCACTGTAAAAAGAATGTGTAATAAATTGAATGATGGTCCACTTGTAACTTGTAACAATTGCAGTTGCAGTCACTCATCCGCACCTGTAGTGAATCATTAAGAATCAGAGAAAAGTTAAGATATGCATTTTGTACATACTTAATGAACGATACAAACAGCCAATTCCAATTCAAAATTCGATGGTATCGGTATGGTGCATTATAAAAGAGTAATAGTGTATGTATAAGAAATAGAGTTTAAGAGCTAACAGCAGACATCGAAAATAAAAATATGTCGTTTCTAGTTGCATGCAACATGCAATCACTATTCCTTGTCAGTGCATGGTACAATATAAAATACAATGAAAAGAATCCCGGAGGCATATGATGTGGGGATTATTTTAAACCTCTGTTGTACGCCACCGTACCGTTAGCATTACATTGTCCGACACAGAACAAAGTCCCGGTATCCTGTTACTGGTCTCGGGACAGATTGAGTCCGTCAGTTCGTATTGTACACTTACGTAAAGTACCAATTTGTTCAATTAGGGTTGCATTAATTACTCCCTTTAATAAAACGTGCACTTACAGTAATTTTTTGGTTTTTTCGGTGCAATTGTATTATAAATTATAACGAACATACTTGATCACATTTCTAACCACATTTTACCATGAACTGATTATACAATTACATTTTCTTAACGAATATGTGTAAATGCAATTGCAATTGAAGCAACTCAATTATTTTTCAAATGTATTCGCTCAATATGTCCTTTAAAGATGGATAACGACATTTCTTTACAATTTCAATTACTTAGAATCATAATTAAATATTGGTAAAATTATTAAGTTACAACTGACATGTTAGAACTAACAACAGTTTGTTTGGTCTTGTAGGGAAGGTCAACGCGGTGGTGGTGGTTAAAATGGCCGATGACAGCGAAGGTAAATTCAACATGTATACAATTGTATTATAATTACCAATTTAAATTGGCAATCCTGCCCATCTAGAATTCTTGACTCGGTCTTAATTAATTCTCCCCTTTGTTGGCCCAGTAGTCCGTTGGCGAATTTATACTCAGTTTTACCATTCCTATTCCATGATAAAAGTACTTGGAGTAAATCAAGTTCTATCGATTTCAGAGAAGCTTGCAAACGCAGCAGAACAAATCGCTCTTGATGAACAAATCGCCTTTCGCCAAGATATCAAGAAGGGATTATCTGAACTAAACCAAACGATCCAATCGGGGTTTGCATCTGTCGTGACAGCAATTAACGGGTTAGTATCTCTACGTTCAAACATCGGTATGCAAGGATTGCGTTTGTATTGTCTGCTTATTGAAACTAACAGCAGCTATCTTTTCCCCTACGTCTCCACTATTAATGTAATAGTTACTTGAAATCATTCAATTTAAGTTAATTGAATTCTGACATATTTTTTTTGCTGTAGACTGCAAACTGCAATCTCACCCATCGTCCCAAAAAATGAGTCCTCTCCAACAAGCTCGCAGAAGGAATGAGGCAAATAAAAAGTTGTCAAGAAAAAATAAAAATGAATGTTTTGCCTACATTTGTTAATTTCGTATTCGTACTTACAAGGGAAATCTATGACCTGACTACCAAAACCTTGATACGCCGTATTTTTTAGGGTGCCCTGGCATGCCCTGAATAGGGTGTCGTCGATATTCTCGTGTTGAAATAAAAA
>JAQGCB010000523.1:0-21189 GCA_034698835.1 Protaphorura tricampata
GATTCAATTAATTTAGTTCGAATTAAAGCGTCAAATAAATGAGCTTCTATTGTTTCATTCGTATCGTCCTGACAAGCCAAACCCTGGTAGTCCCAACCTAGGTAGGTAATCTTGAGGGCAACATGACGCTTGGGGTGTCTAAGAGAAGAACCAATGTTTCGTCAGAAAAGTTATTCGTGAAAACGTCATAGATTGCCCAGGGCTGCGAGCCGTAGAACTGATTATATGTGTATTTCGAAATGTCAGTTCCTAGCAGGTCAGTCATTCAATGTCATTCATATTTCATAGTACATGACAAGTCAACAGTCAGCCTTCAGTGAGTTCTTTTTCTTCCAGTTCAGCAATTTCTCTACGAGAAACGCAGATTGTTTATCTCGGAAACTGTGTGTGAGTTAATTAATGAATATAACAACACACTGATCACTGTGATCACAACACCGCGCCGCCTCTTATTGAATAAATTAATAATAGTTTCTCAACAAAAAATATTTTATGGGACAGCACTACACAGACAGTTCAATTGACAAATTTTCACCCTAAAGACCTTAGTAAAAGAAAAAGAAAGCGCAACAGCTTATATGAAAATTATGGCCTAAATCATTTAAATTCATGGTGACTCGACTCAAGGTACCAAAAGTTGGTTACTATTCAATGGTGACCAACTTTGGTACTTGAAAACGAAAGTCGTGTAACTTTACTTTGTTTACAGTAAAATGGAATGGGACCGTCGACCGTCAGTCTGGAATAAGGTAAAATTATTCTGTGCTTTTCGCACGGAATAGTATAGTCAGTGTGCCAATAAAACCGTGACATTGACATAATTCCGTTCCGTGTTCCAGACTGACGGTTGGTCAGCTTGAATAGTCATAGTTAATAAATTTAATAAAAAACAGAATTTCAATTAAAAATTACCATCTTCCTTCCAACTTACAATGAAAAATCAAATGGTCTCTCCTTTTTCCCTTGACGCTGTTTTTTGGTGAGTCGTTTGGATGGTCCACTTCCACTTTGATCTTCCAACTGTCTTTTTCGTAATTGTTTCACTTGACCTTGGAGTGTACGGATTTTTTGAATCAATTCTTCTTTGGTTGCATTCTCAAAATTCAAATTCAAATTCACATTCTCACCAGTAGTGTGAGCGTCAACTTCCATTCCAAATCAACACAACTCACTCAACAATACGTTGTGTATGTGAATCAACTGAAAATTCACTAAAAATTTTGTATTTCTTAATTTTTTCTTTGTCTTTCAATTTTTAAAAACACGTGGAATTCCGTTACGATTGATGTGAGTTTTGGTGGTGATTGGATTTTGGCGCCGGGCGGGGGAATTCAGCAGACGAATCGGACGCCATTCCTGGACTTTGCTGGGCAGAGACGGAGGACGGACGGACAAAATTATTTTTGTTTATTTACTTTAAAAAAATCCTCCGAGTGTCTTGAAAAGTGGTCCAGACGGTGGTCAGTGATTTAATCAGTGACAGGATGGACAGTGCAAGTGAGAATGAAGAATTGGGTTCAAGTTTTATGTCTTCAACAGCGACGACGACGACAGGGGACAATACACAGTATTTACTTGCTGGGGATGATACGGAGGGTGAGTTGAGACGAAGATAATCAAAAAATATTTTAATTACCTAATCAATAATTAATTATGATTTTGAAATTCTATTGATTTGATATTATGGAGTTAACATTATTAGGGTGAACGAACAATTGATCTTGAACGTAGGCATGCAGCATAAAAATCATAATATCTATTGTATGTAAGTTCTGCACGTATTAAGAATTTAATTGATGTTGAGCTATTCAGAACGGAAGAATAGTTGGTTTGTTGTCGAATTTTCTTTTTAATCGAAGATCGAGCTTTTGGAAGCGTTTTCCTTCAGGACGAATTTCTGACTTTATGGAGAAATTATTTATCATTGTTAAAACGTATAAATGCAACTGCGCTGTATAATGCTAATATTATGTGGAGTAGTCTCAATCTGGATTTCGATAAAAATAGTGTCGAAATGTGAAATATAAACTCTGCTTTGATATTTGACCCAATAGAGGAGGACAGAGACGACGACGATGTTGACAGAACAGGAGTTTTGCGGGAGCAAGATCGATTTCTTCCTATTGCAAATGTAGCCAGACTAATGAAAAAGTCTATTCCGAAGACTGGAAAGGTAATAAACTTTTGCAAGTCGTTTGTAATACTATAATGGCCCGACTTCCCGACTTATTGTTACTGTTCTAATCGTCTAATCTTATTTGTGTCTATAGATTGCAAAAGATGCCCGAGAATGTGTCCAAGAATGTGTGAGTGAGTTTGTAAGTTTCATTACATCCGAAGCATCCGATCGTTGTCATCAAGAAAAAAGAAAAACAATTAACGGTGAAGACATTCTGTTCGCCATGTCATCCCTTGGTTTCGATAATTATGTGGAACCTCTAAAAATCTATTTACAAAAATATCGTGAAGCTATGAAAGGGGACAAGACATTAGTGGAGGGAGATTGTTATATGACAAGTATTCCATTGGAAGGGGTTGAAATCAGTGAAGAATTGTTGGCAGAAACTGGTGGAAGTCAAGAGACTGTAGTAATTGGGTCATCACAAAGTCAATCACACGGGAGTTCACAAGGGACGACAATTAGCATTGTATCTTCCGACAGTAGTCAGACGACTGTGGATGGAAATAATGTAATTTTCACTTACACCCAAGCTGGAAATGCCGATCCACTTGCAACACCAACCAAACAAGAATATACGCTTGAATGAAGAAAAATTATTTTAGAAATTGAATATTGAATAATGTATTTCTAAATATCAACCTTCTGATGATAAGCTGAAATAATCAAATCAGCATTTGAATTTCCTTTGTAATATACACATAAGTATGGATAGGTAAATATAAAAGTATTATTATATTATATAGCGATTTAAAATATCTAGTATCTTTGAGCCGATTAAGTCAAAGACTCAGCATTTTGTTCTCGCTTCCGTTAATCGTTTAAATGAATAAATGTGTTTTTTTATACTTAATCCCAGTTTATTTTCCTGGAGGTCTAATGGACGATATTGAAGTGTTGATTTGACTCGCCTAATAGGACAGAATTAAAAATATTTTTAAAAACAGTTCAGCCGCAAGACGAGCCATGTCCGAGAAACCCAGCAATAATAAGTATTCAATATTCCTCTAACGAATAGCATACAAAGTACTAAAAAAATTGTCGTTTTTCTGGAATACCATTAGGAAAGTCTCAACGACAGAATAACCCGGGTGAGTGAATGCTGAATCACTGACTGACGCCGAGAATGTAAGGCAATCAGTCGGTCAGTCGGCCTCGGCATCAGAGTACTTGGTACTTTGTCTGCGAGTCTCGTCTAAATGCAGCGAGTTGTGCCAATGTGATACAATTTTGGTTTCAGACCCGCCACTCAATTTCTATTCTCGTGCGTTTTCTTCGATACAAATAGACAAGATTGTTTCAGAAATTAAAATACAATTAATTTCCGTTTTCAAGATTCAAGAAATAATTAAGGGAAAAGCGAAATCGAGATTTAGCAGACGTAGTAAACCTAACTCCAACGTAAGCTGCATTTTTTCGGGTTCTTCTCAGAATCTCAGAGTATAATAAGTTTTGATAGCAATCCTGTGCTGTTGTTGGCTGTGTATTTTCAGAAAAGCTCCGTATTTTCCGTAGTCCATATTACGCTTAAATTGATGAACTTTATATTATTATTATTGTAACTTTTTTGTTGTTTTATTTTTGCTGTAGAAGAATGGAGGAGATGAAATGGAAGGAGCGACGTTCTTTAAACTTAAATTCGTGTGTGGGACGAATGATGTTTCCAGGAGATGAATTTGTTCTTTCACTCAATGATGGAAATGTAATTTTGGGTCCAGGTCTCCGACTTAAACCAAGCAAAGATGAAACTTTAAAGATTGCTAAAGTCTGTAAACCTGGATTTCTCTCTAAAACGAAGCCGAATAATTTTTATATATCAATGGGAACGAAAAATGTAAGGACACAATTTCTTGGAATTCTCTAGTTTAAGTTAAATTGACTTCAATTTTTATGGTTTACGTTTACAGTACAATCCATTCAAGAAGGAGGACGTTGTCGGAATTATTAATAAGAAATCGGGCGATCAGTATGTTGTGGATTTTGGAACACGGGATAGGGTAACACTTTCAAAGTTTGCATTTGAGGGAGCAACGAAGAAGAATAAACCAGATCTTAAGGTGAGAATAAATTGTACTTGAGTTGAGGATCATTCCAAATTCCAATTTGAAATTATTTAATAGGTATTCGTTTTAAACACAACGCCAGAATACTCAAACGTCAGCTCAACTGGCTAGGACATAATTCAATATTCCAATCAATTTCCAGAGTATGCGATTTACTGTGACTTTTAAATCTAACGGATTTTGCTCCACCTTCAGAACTCTAAGTTTATTTTTGTCCCTCTGCAAAACATACGATTTGTTTGCCAACTCCGTAAACCCTCGCAGTTCTGTGTTGTAATTTCTGAAACCAGGTCCTTTCTGGAGTAATTTTTAGTAAATATTTTTCCCACTTTTATAGATTGGAGATGTCGTATTCGGAAGATTTTTGGAGTTACCACAAGACTATCCTTTCGAAATTACATGTGTGGCGTCCTCTGGAAAAAGTAACGGCCTTGGTCCTCTTGAGGGTGGTGTAGTTTTTCAAATTCCTGTACATCTTGTACAAACGCTTCAAACTACAAATAAACATGGAGGATCAGAACTGCTTAAAAAATTCGGGGACATTACTGCCTTTGAAACAGCCGTGGGAGCGAATGGATTTGTCTGGGCGAGTAGTAAATCGCCTTTGACAAATGTTCTGATTTCTTTAGCGGTTCAGTCTGCTGCTGATCTTAGGCCGGATGAACATGAATGTCTTGTACCCCTCTTTACTGATTCTGTACGTGCAATTGGTGGGCATTCTTAACAATATAATACATTACTGTTATACAATTATGCAAGTTCTTTTATTGCTGTCTTTTGAATCGTTTTGTACAATAAACTGATCACCTCATATGTGACTGAATATTTTTACAGTTGGAAAATGGACGGTTGGAATTTTGTAAATGCCTAGACACAATTCTGGTGCGATTAGGAAGGCGGAAATTGCAGAACTAATCACTTGTAAATGCTACGACTTTGTCCTGAATTCTTTAATTAGTATTTAGACGTCTCAATTTTACCCCTGAAGCAGATATTGAGAACTTGACAATGCATCACTGGAGAATTCCTTCATTTGTGTATATCATATCAGTTACAGTAATTTACATACAAGCAGCCAACTGAACTAATCAACCGGAAGTCCAGTTAGATACTACCAGGAATTCTGATTCCGTGTAAGAGCACTAGTAACGATTCAATTAAGAAGAAGAAGCTACTAGTGAAATTAATTCAGGGATTCATCGATTCTATTGCAAATCGATAAGTTATGAGATTATTTTACGTTCAATTTCCTACACATGGTAAGACAGCTAATTATTCTGTTGAAAATTTCAGCCTGAAATGGCATGCAATGGAATACAAAGGGAAATGTACCTTGCGAAGGTCATGTCACATTCACATTATGACGCAAATAGCTCAATTAGTAGCAAATGAAAGGACAAATTAGTATGGTTAAGGTTAAAAGGTTAAGTCTGGCTGGATTCGCTGGATATCTTAGGTGTACATGCGAGAACAATTGAGTGGCTGCATGGAAGAAGGGCCGAAGTGCAGGGCTATGCTACATTCACGTTCTCACCGAATTGTTTGAATAATTCCGTCAGGAGTGGGTTTAAAAATATCATAGTTGGAATTCATAAACCATAAATTTCTACAGTGTACATTGAGTTCGCGGACAGGAAACTAAACTAATGTCAATACACTAACGCATCACATGTTTCGGCGAAATAATTTGTTGGAGTTCTGTTTGCGTTAGTAAGTGGGTGAAACAATTCCATTATTTCCATCCAAGGTGAACTTACAGTGTCACTGTCACTCTACGAATACTCTACTCTTCTCAATTTCCTGGTTGTTTACTTTCCACGGATAATTTAGTATGGAAGCTACAAGCTACTTATATAAAAATGTGGTCCGAAGAATAGTCCGTTGAATTTTCATTCAGGTAGAGTATAAGTTAAGCCCAACAACACCTAGTAGTACAGGAAAAAATAAAAATGTTACCGTTTTTTATAACAGAAGGAAAATTGATAGTTCCAAATTGTTTCAAATTACAGCGACTAACATCCACTCCACTTTGTCTAGCTTTTCTAAAAGTTTATTTCGTTTTTACATATTTTCTTGGTTTCTGTCCCTTTTTGATCTATTATAATGAAAGAACAATTTCATTTGAAATCTATAAATCAAAGTACCATCAAATAATTTGTAGCGGTCTCCATTTTTTCACTTTATTCCAATATTTGAGTCACTTTCGAAATATTCGTCTTGAGAGGATTCACATAAATCCAGATAATTACTTTGAGTTTGCGAACGTCTTAGGATCTCTCGGTTATTTCTTAACAATTTTTTGGGTTTATTGGAGAAAGCAGAGTCAATTTCTTAGTATTTTTAGATTAGTTGCTGAAAATTTTGGAGAAACTGACAAGTCAAGGAATAATCTAGTCGAAGTAAAGAGGCATACCTTTCCGGTCTTCCTTTGCTCTACTTTTGTTGCATTGTCAATTTTTAGTGTTTTGGTAGGGAATGTTGCGACGAATAAATGGAAATTTTTAGATATTCCACAATCATACTATTCTCGTGCAAATTTTGTGTACTTCTTTGCACCGGACACTTTGGTCACTCCAGAATGTCCGAACATCTTCCTCAAGTTGTTCACTGTTTGGTACATCTTCATCGAAGTTTACATTTGGATCGGATGTCATTTCACTGATTTACTGTTCCTCACATCTTCTATTTTCTTGCGATTAATTGCCGGCAACTTCTGCAGTTCTTTGAATAAAAGGGAAACAACTTCTAGTGAGGTAGGCTCACACTTTTATTGACAAATGCACAAAAAAAAACTTTTTGGAAAATTTAATATGACGGTTCTTGAGTAGATCAATTTCATTTTATAGACATTTCAATATTTAGGGTCTGCGTCTGTACTTTTCATTTCGGCAAATTCTGCAACATCTCAATTGTGCGGTTGGACCTGTCACACTTTGTATTGTTCTAAATGGACTACCTTACCATTCATCAAATATTGAACTCATTTTTAGTCAAGTGGAACTTGCCAGAAGGCTACGAGTATTATTTTACTGGATAGTCTTTGTATTGGCCTTAATTATCGCAGCATCTGCTAATTACAAAGTATGTCTAAAATAAGAACCACTTAAATCAAACACTGGCTACTGTCTGTGTTTGGATTTTAATTCTGACTGAATTTCTTAGCTGGAAGAAATGAAGGAATGGCTTCTGAAGGATCGAAATGCAATGGGATTTTCTCAATCCACACTAATCATTGTGACACAAGAATTGAACCACACAGGACTTAAGGGGTGGGGATTCTTCACAATCACATATGGATTTCTTGGAACGGTAAGGACAGTACAGTGATTTATCGTTTAGTTGATAGCATTTTAGGATTTTAATTCCGTAGTCGAAGCGTTATAAATTATGATAATATATGTCCAGAACTTTCTCCAACTTTCTCCGTGCTTTCCTTACAGATTCTCAGCGTCGTCCTAACTTACGCCATTCTCATTGTTCAACTTCATTCTACTGGGACAACTAACTCCAGAACATTTTGATCGGATTGCACCTTCCGGCGACCCCCACCTTGTACGATTGTCCGATAATTTGAACTGCAAATTGGATCAAATAGCATCCATTCACCTCCTCCAAAGTATTCTCGCCAACTCTAAATGTTCTCGGCTCTCAAATTCGTCTAAAAATTTGGCCCTTGAAATCGGAGATTTGGTTGCATAAATTATAATTAAGACTGATATCAGTACAGAAAGAAAGTTGTCGGGTTGTACAGGTGGGTCTAAGAGAGTATCTAAAGTGTCTACTATTATAATATTATTCCCAATATCTGAAAATGAATTTCCTCGCCAGGACAAGCGATCTTAGCTAATTCACATAAAAACCTTGATCCAGGTACACATCATAACTCATCTGTCAGAAATCGGACTTTGTTCGATATTCAAGTGTTAATATTCAAGCATGCTATCCAATTTGAATCGAAACGTTGTCTAACTTTGTTTGTGAAGTGTCTTTTTTCTGTGTATCGATTTGCAAATGGATTTAGCGACGTGCGTAGGTGTTACTGAATTTGTATTGATATTTTCGATGATACTTAGAATTTCCGGGTACCTGGCCGTGACAATAAGTGCACTAAGAATACTTTCAATCCTTCAAATGTCAATCATTCTTCTGTGGTGAACTCTTCTAAACATTTCATGTCCACTATAGTCGTACTTAACCATGCATAATAAGTCCATTGTACATTATCTGACTGAATATTATGAAGTAGCACTCAAATAAATATATAGAATTATTTTGAATATTTTATTCTATTATTTGATATCGTGTTCTCAGGTGTGTATGTAGTGCGATTATTTTTTTGCACATAATGTTATTGACGTGCATCCTAATGTGTCACGCCTGGTTATGCACAGGGGGGTTCATAATTTTGTTGACCTACCATTAAAATGTGAGATGAACGTTTTGTATAAAATTCTAAAAATTGGATTTTGGTAGGGGCACTCTAATGCAAGAAGTTTAAACCAAGAGAATTAATATTTCACATATTTCCTGAGGTCTTTTCATTTGGCATGAGCATTTTTGTGCAAATGACGTCATCACCAAACATATTTACGAATTTCATACTAATTGTCTACAAAATATATGTCAGTTTTCTTTCATGTAACATCGACTATTTTAGGTGTATTGTGATTATGGTTATGTATCACACTGTAGAGAAAGGCAACAAATTCAGGGCGTCGTCGTACACTCGTGCACTATGCTTTCATTCCTTGAGCTTTCTCTTAATTTATGCTCGACTGCATGATGGATTGATCAATGCAATGGCTTTGCAAAAAATTGCTCCATTTGTTAATAAACTCATTAAAATGCCTAAAGTGGAAATCAATAATTCCTTCAAGAAATAACAAGCCCGGTACCTACACTGTGCTCCGTCGTGCCAGTTGCTAGTTAACTTCTATCCATCATTATGGTAAAAAAGCTAACGAATTTGTGTCCAACTCTTCGTGCGACTCGGCGAAGCTCTAATACAATATTCATACCAAAGAGTCTTATATTTTTACAAGTGTATTTCAAATGCACATATTTCTTGTGTTTATCCCCATTCCTTATTCGGTACAACACTAGGGCTGGTGGTTTTGAAATTTACAAATCAAAATTCCAACAAATTATTTGCGCTATCATTCATTTCTTTATATTTTTTCAGTTTATGAGTCAATTCCGTGGAATTCGATTTGAACATCTTAAGTCAAATCCAGATAATTATTTTGAGTTTGCAAATGCTATCGGTTCGGCTACATTTTACTTGACTCTTTTCTCAACTCTTTGGAGACATCCAGAAAAGTTTTTGGATATTTTTAAGTCAGTTGGTTATGCATTCCCTGGTGATGAATGCACACGTCGTTTTGCGAACATTCGGAAGCAAGTTTTCCCATTCACATTATACTGTGTTTACACTACTTTTGCAATTTATTGTGTTTTGAATGACTCAGTAGCGACGAAAAAATGGAGGTTTTTAAATGTTCAAACATCATACTATGATCGTACACATTTTGCTTATTTTTCTCATTTCACCTCGGATTTTAGTGAAAGTACACCAGGTAGTTCTGGTGTAATCCTGGAGCTCCTAACAATTTGGTATATATTCGTGGAATTTTATGTCTGGCTTGGACTCATTTTAACGGAGTTACTCTTTCTGATGTCTGCAACTACCTTATATTTACTGGCCAATGAGTTTTCCAATTGCCTGAAAAATGTTAAAACATCATCTGAACAGGTCAAAAAACATACTAAGGCTATTGAGGTTTCTGGATTGGTTCATATTTTACACATTGTACATTTTTAATATAGGGAATGAATTATTATTTCTCACTACGGAAGATTATCCAAAATCTAAATGCAACTGTTGGACCACTCACTCTTTGCGTTGTTGTGACTGGGCTCTCCAGCCATGCTTCAAATTTTGAAATAGTTTTTGGTTCGGCCCCTATACGTCAGAAACTTCGGATATCACTACAATGGCTGGGGCACATTTGTTCACTAGGGATTGCTGCTGCTGCTAATTTGAAGGTCAAAAAATACATTGATGCAGACACGTTATTTTTCATCCCGAAAATATTTAGTTTTTGATCTCTAATATTCCAGTTGGAAGAAATGAAAGAATGGCTACTCAGAGATGAGAATTCCGCAAGGATTCCACAGTCAGCCATTGTCATTGTCACAGATGAGATAAGTAATGTCGGGCTCAAAGGCTGGGGATTTTTTACAATCACTTATAGATTCATGGGAAAGGTAAGAAAATATTTTAATTTTAGAGAATATCCTGAAAGATTCTTTATTTTTTTATCTGGGTTTCTAACTTTCTTACTGCTTTCTCTCTACTTTCTCCATTCTCACCATAGATATTCGGTGTCGTTTTTACCTACGCAGTGGTCATCATTCAATTTCATCTGACTGCACAAGCATCTCAAGGAATAGGTATAGAATAATAGTACTGGATTTGATTATAAAATTAGACGAATCATCAAATTATGCATATGCAAATGAAGAATAAAAATAAAAAGTGTGAAAAAAAAAATCATTTTCATTCATTCCCTGCAACTTTTTACTATGAGGTTGTATTCATGTTGTGTCATGATGAATGACTATGAACTATTTTCTCTATTTCACCACGAACTTATAGTTTTAGAATTTCTCAGAGTGTAATTGGTTGTATTCATTCACTATCGTGTTGGCCTGACATTTGAGAGTATTTCCATTACTTATTGATGAAAAATCCAAAGCGTTTAGATGTAATTTCAAGTTAATTCTCGTAGCTTTTTTTTGTAAGTTTAGTATTTTATTGAAATTAACTTTAAGGTGGAATGGGCGTAGGAGGTAACAATTTTTATTTAATTTTGATTGAGCAATGGGCACATTTTTGAACTGTACAGTATTGATGCACGCAAAACATAATTGCATTTAAAAAATACTTTTCAACCTAAAAATTGTGACACTCAGCGAATTATCCTTGAGACCAAGGTAACAGTCCTCTATAAATTTTCATGCGATTGGCCAGCTAATTTTCCTGTAAACTGTCCTTTTCCCATGGTCAAATAAAAATTACGGTCAACAGATTAACGAGTTGCAAATACAGAACAGATGCAATGAAAGCATTTTTCGGGCAATCAGACATTCGGAAAAGTAGCGACGGGGAAGTCCCAATAGTCCCAAGTGGTGGAGCAACAACAGCCCAAGGAGAAAATCTGCGCTCTTCTAGTCAAGAAGGATTGCCATCATCATCGGAAGTCCAAAGAAGAAGTTTAGAAACCACTCCAGATCAACCAAAAGCTTCTGAAATACCAAAAATTGCGTCAGGCTCAGATGTCCTAAATTCTTTAAATCAGACTTCGTCCCTAACCCGGATCGGTTCGAGTGGAAGTTTGACAAACGTTATAGGGAGTGATGAGATAGAAATCCTAGATGAGACTCCTCGAAAATTATCTGGTGATTCGCGTGATGATAATGACGAGGATGATTTTATCATTGATACTGAAGTTAAACGTGAAGACCATTCAGACGAACCCATCGTCCCGCGGTTTGATCGAACCGGTAGACAAAGCTTCTCTGAAGACGACGGTGAATACGTTAATGAGGTTTGAGTTTTAATTTTCTTAAATGTGAAATCGTGTGTAATATGTTGGAGCGAAATATTTTAACGGAAATCTCATTCGATCTGTAATTTAGTGTGCACTTTGTCAATGCAAGACCTATGATGTGAGTCCCAGTCTAAGTATTAAATTAAATCGAAGTCATTTCTTCTGTAAAGTCATGGCGGTCAAATCTGTTCAACTCGCTGTAATAATTGGATGGATTATATTTCAAGAAGTGATTTCTTTCAGGGGTTTTCGGTAGGTTTTACCAAAATTCTAATCTGCAATGCAAAATTGTAATACTTCTTTCTCTTTTCTCAAGAATCGATGTATTGGTAGGGAAATACCATGATGCTGTGTTCGTGGCAATGTAGGTGAGCAATTAATTTTAATAATTCACCTCATATTTGAGGACTAATAATTATTTTCTTTTTACTTTTCAGAGGATTTTTCATAGTCTTTCAAATTTTAATTCGAATTTATGTGTGCCAGAAAAGACGTCCTTTGCCCTTGAGTCTAGTAATTGCGGGCACTTTCATCACGGTACGTTACGCAGTTTTGACTCTATCGGGATAATCTTCAATTTTATTATTAAAATTACTATTTTGAAAATTTTTGTACAGACCATTGGTGCAGCCTTCATTTGTGGTTCAGATATTTCAAAATATATGACTCGGCAAAAGATTTTACATGAGTTGGTCATCACACTTTTTGCTGTCTGCACCTGCTTGACATTCCTTCCACTCACAAACGCAAAGAATGTGAGTCTTGGTTTCCAAATTAAGTGGAACCTGTACTGAACGACCACTTCAGAAACGAGATGTTTAAAAGGTACCAGACAGGTGGTCGGACTTCGAGGTTTATATCTTGAAGGTGGTCGTTCAAAGGGGACACTTGAGTCATGTTCTTTTATTTCTACAGCTGCTAATTACAGATCTTTGTTACATTAGATTGACGTAACCAAAGCCAAAAGTTTTGGCTCGGCTGCATTTGCTACACTAATATTCTCCGTTCTAATCATGTTTGTGGTTGGAATATTGGAACAAGGAAAAATTATGCTGGACTTTAAGACATTGCCTGAATCATGGATTCCGGTGGTCCTGACAGCTGAGTTCATTATAATGGTAATAGTACACATTTCGAATTGATTTAAAATATCTGTACTTTATTTTAGACTAAAGTAATTCATTTTGTCCTGCAGATTTTGATACTAGAAATAAAGCTTGCACTCCATGGGAAACTCTGTAATCTCACCGAACATGATTGGCTCTTTTTGGCAATGCTCCTGTGAAACTGATTGATTTTAAGAAGAAACAAAAAGTGCTAAAATTCATGCTCCATTTTATTTTAAAAACTACAGCGGATGACAACAATAAAAACGAAGTAAATTTTTTGTGCTTATGCAACTTTGCTCAATTTTTTACGGTTTTTGAAAAACCGAAGTCGATTTCGTTTACGAACTGGGTTGGTTCTAGACGCCGACATGTTCACATAAGTTCTAAGCCCATGTGCTCTGATCTTGTAAACCATGTACTCCATCGCATAAATCGTCCTAGGCGTCATTTCATGAAAAACGATTGCTGTGTCGGAACAACAATTCACTCCCTGTGTACAGTATACATAAAGAATTTTTAATATTTTGGGTTTAGTGCGTTCAGTCTTAATTTTTTTATAATTTTGAAATCTACCTGACTGAAAGGTTCGTTAGAGTAGGAAGACCAGTAACGAGACCAACCCACTCGATTTGTATTGTCTGTTGAAATCAGTTTGTGAGTCTGCAATGGCAGAAATCTAAGCCGTCGTAGTGAGTCCCTAGTGTCTAGTTGTTTGACCCCAACATAGTTTAAGCATTTCCCTGAAAAATTGAGTAAGTGTTTAGTCTAGTGAACTGTACATTAATGTTGTCACTCTGAAGCTAAAACTAAAAGAGATGGATATTTTTTTGTACCCAGTGCAAGATCATCATAACCCCAACTGATTGTGCCACAATCACGACTTCCTTGCCAATTATCGAAACCTTTCTCGATAAGTTGAATGACGGCTTCCCGGCTCAGAACATACCCAGGGCTTTTACTCACGAATGGAAAATCTGTTCAGAATTTAGTTAAATAAAAGTTGCTATTTAGAAGGCTAAGTATTTCTAATTTGCCCAGTCAAAATTGTTACCCTTGTATAAATTGCTTACTTCCACTTCTCAACAAATGTCCAAAACCTAGTGGAGAGGAATGATCAAAAGGAAATAAAAATTGACGTAAATTCTCCATGATCACGTAACTGTCATCTTCAACTGATAAGAACCATTCGCCATCATTTAAATGATTATGATAAACGTATCGCCATGCTTCCTGGGTTTTTCTACGTAAATTCCATGAACTTTCCCTAAGATATATAATTCACAGTTTAAACCTCAGAAACAAAATAAAAATTTAAAAAAAAACTCACGCAACATCCAGAACAACAGCTCCTAATTTATCTGAAAAGAAAACAATTCAGAATTAATTGCTATTATTAAAGTTGTGTCCTCTCGAAGTGATAATTTTAACTTTTTCTGACCTTTTTTGGTGCTCATGAACAGGAGCTTGTTACAACGCTTGCCCCAAGTCTTTTTAATATGTGACGCCCTGCGGTGATGCTGGGAAGGATGAGTCAACACCCAACAAACAACTCGAACTTTGTCCTTTAGTGGATCACGATATTTCCGGTTTTCTAGAATTGTTTTTTAAAAAAATCCTAGCGAAATGGAGTTGCAGTGTTCAAATAATTGCGTAAACTCAAAAGTAATTTAAACATACCCGTGCTTTCATTAAAAGTATGGATATGTCTCGAAAGATTCATTTCCGATACTGCTTTCCTAGGACAAAGAAAGTGAATAAATACAATAAAATAAGGTCCGAATCGACTGAGAGAATCAGGGAAGACAATGCAATAGTTTGACATACTTGCTAATTCGGACTCGCGGTGCAAAGAACTTTGAAGGTTCCTCGTCAACGTATCCTTCATTTATAGTTGATTGAATAAAAATGAACAAATAAAATAGGTAGCCCAAAACTAAACCCAAGTGAAAGTAAATGGTGAATAATCGGCAAAATATTTTCAAGACCCAAGCGATCATGTTTTTTTATGTATCTAAAAATGAGTAGGGAAAATACTACACTTTACAAACTTTGAGTCCAATCCAAACAAACGCTAGTATGAATGCTGCCATGCCATATCCATGTTTTGTTCAGGTATCAATTTTTAGACAATTTAGAATTAGTGGAATTACTGGGGAAAAGATTAACCCATATGCCCTTTATAGTACAAAAATTAAAGAATCGGACATCGGAAGGGATTATATGAGCTGTCCGAAATATTTTGGTCCATTAACACAGGCCTAGCCAGGCTTTACCAAATGGATGCAATGATAGATTACCTGTTGTTTTATTTGTTGTAGTTACTTAATTACATGGGAATATTAACGCGCGTTTTATATGTACAGGGTGGGCCAAAAGTAGCCAGTTCTCTTGTGTATGCTTCGGTGTACAAGATGGTTATATTTCCACTGCCCTGTACTTAAATTTCGGATGCCCATAACAACTCCGTGACACTGTTGATTTTCGAGTGACGATTTTGATATCCTTGAGATTTGCCCTCATATTCAGTGTTCGTGTCAGTTTTGTGTTCGGAAAACTATTGCCAGAAAAATCGTGTTGGAACATTGTTAAAGTGATTCAAACTGAAAACTGATCGTGAGTGAAGACTGAAGATGTCTTGGTGGCAGTCCACGAAAAATTTCTTCGGGAGATTTTCCCTTCGAAAGGGTAAGGATAATTGTAATCTCTTTTTTTTTTTGAAAATACTGATTTGTGAAACTTAATTGAACTTTTCCAACCCACAATCTAAGGAAATAAAGTTGGGCCTTCTCCGGAAGATAACCTCAACCTCGACCCGTATAAATTGGAGATTCTCCAGTGGGAGAAGGAAATGAGGGCTCAGTCCAAAAGGGGTGCTTGGGGCTCCAAGCGAAGGAAGGATTTAAAATCCAAAACAGTGAAAGGGCAAATTCCTTGTAAAAATGAGGACGATCGAAACAGTAATGGAGTAGATGAAGCATTTGGATCAAAAGAAGTTGGCGAGAATAGTAAGTTTGCTAGTGATAGTTTAAAATATAAAATAATGAAATTCATTCAGTTTTCTGGTTTGGATTTAAGAATCTATTTCGGAGGTTTCCTCTCATGACCACATTTCTCCACAAGATCATAATTGTATAATTGAGGAAACTCTCGAAGATCTGACTCTCAATAGAAACAATGAACCCACGGAGTCAGTTGAAAATGGCTCTGAGGTTAAGGTCAAATCAGGCCAAGAATTATATCATTATAGAAGTGATAAACAAAAAGCCAGGAGTTGGCCGGGATGCGGGACGGGTCCACATTATTATTGGGAAGATGTGTACGAAACACTTTATTTGGGGTACTCAGATTATCCCGATGACGAAGAAGGTGAGAGGTGGATCAAATTCGACGATGACCTTCCACGTGTCTCAACGGTATGGGAGAAGAAAGCCATAGTCGAAGTCTGGGTCAACGACACAGTTCGCTTGGTATCGGAATTGTATCCATACTCCGAGTCTGAGACAAGTTCCGACGATGAAATATTTCCAGGGGGTCGTTTCATTCCAATGAACCCGGATGTTGTGATCTTTTATCGAAGGAAACCCGATCCAATCAAATTACTAAAGAAAATGCCTAGTCCCGAGTGGTGCGGCTGTGAGAAAAATGATCGCTTGAACAGGGTACATCTCTACAATATTTGTCTTAGTGAGCCAAAACGACAATTAACAAAGATCTCGAGAGACTGGAATGAGTGTATCACCGAGAGCGATTATGATTACGAAGATAACATCCGCGAGAAATGCTTCTTTCATATGGAATCCGATAATGAAGACTCAAGAAAAGGGGATTTGACGTCAACAGTAGACATCGGGTATTCAAGCTTCGGTTCGACTGACGGAGAAGATTCTGATGCTAATAATATTTCCAAACGGAAGAATCTGAACGTCCAAGATACTGATCCCATTAGTCAAGTTTTGGACCGAAAGTTTACTTCTGATTTGGATCAGGAAATTAGCAACGCGTCTCAACCGTCCACGGAAAACTTGGGTCTCGCTGCAATCCCTAAAAACGAGAATATCGTTACCGGACTATCAACAATATCCCACGAGAACGCTGATCGTATTGGGTTAGACCGAAATTTAAATATTAAATGTGATCGTTAATATTACTATCGAATTGATTTTAATTCATGATATCGATATATTTTTTAGATCTGTGAGAAAGTGCCTTCGCTGGATTGCCCGGACGTTTGGAAAAAAAGATAGTATGTATAACTATAACACTAACACCTTCACAATATTACCGAGATGTCATTTAGAACAATCGGTTTTAATTGTATTGTTCTTCTATCCACAGAAGGAGAAAGGCGAAGGCCGTTCCCTAGAAGGGAATTAGATGAACATCGGGGTTTACGACCCATTTTTTAACACTTTCGTTCTTTTGTGGTCTTTTTGACCATTTAAATTAAAGGGTTAACGTTATATTGTAACGTTTGTATTGTAACGTTTGTATTGTAGTTAAGGGAAAACGTTTGTACTGTAGTTAAGAGATAACGTTTGTACTGTAGTTAAGTCATAAAGTTTCTAAAATTCATTAGGTCTCTCGACTCTTTGAAATAAAGGAATAGCGTTTTTTTTGTCTTTCTTTAAAACTTATTGGTCCGGTTGTTTCACTGACCTATTGGGTGGTACGTACTCGTACAGAAAACATGAATACTCCTGTCCTGTGTGCACGTAGATATGTCTAGAACGAGATAATTTGACATTTCCTTCTTAGGAAAGGGTTGTCTAGTTATATTGGTATTTAGTATTTACTGAATGAGAAAAGTTTATTGCAGATGTACTTTATATTAAAAATGAAAGGAATTTGAGAGCAGAATCGTACACACTTTCAATCAATGATTTTTTTTGGATATGAGTCGCAAGTGAGAATATTTCCTTTGTAATTTTAGCTTTGCTTAGCTTATACGTAGAGAATTCACGGTTTTAAAAATATTACTATGCGTTGTATAACCTGTTGGTTCTAATTGGATGTTATGTTGCGTGCCAACTTGCAAAAGTAAGAAAATAATTAAATTATGGAGGACGATATTCGTTAACAATGGCCCAATTCGTTCTTCATTGCCAGTTCGTTAGCAGGCACTGCTAAATAATTAAGTTTAACACTTGGACATATTCGAGAATGGCTAAAACGATTAGTAAAAAATCTATGGATTACAAACTTTAAGTTAAGTGATTCTTCTCGCAATTAAAATGTACTCCATAAATCTCTACATAGCCTGTAGTCTAGTCAACTTTAGTGTATTTCCAAGAAGAAAACAAATGTCTGATAAAAGAATACTTGAGAATATTTTGTGGCGACTACCACGACTTACCTCCGCCCAATCTCGACATTGAAATCGGCGATGGCATCCGATAAAACTAAGTCAAACACTCAGTCTCAATACCAACCTATTCCAACTCGAAGCCAAGCCAGACCGGTGGCTGAAGGGATTGTGAATGACGTGTTTCATGAGGCTCTTAAAAAAGAAATCCCCGAAGTCGTAAAGGGTCATGATTTTAAACCTGATAAAGAACCTTCCTCCGAACCAGCCAAAACCCCCGTAAGACCAGAAAAATCGAAAAAAACTTCATCACATTTGTTCAAAACTCCGCCAGACGATGCATATTTTACTCCACCGATTCATAAAAGTCCGAAAGGTTCAAAAGAAAATATTGAAGTCCTTTATCCGCCACATAAAATGGAGGACCCAAAATCCTGGCATGAGTCAGAAGTTGGCAAAGCTGTAAAAGACACAAGAAAAGAAAGTTTAAAGAAAGGAAGGATTCATCCAGGGAGAAAAACTAGTCGAGAAAAGAGCTCAGAAAATATTCCATTATTGCCAAGAGAAAATGGTGAAATGGATCAATGCAATTTGTCTCAGAGTCCACCCAAAAATACTCAGTCAAAGAATCGTGGATGGAGGAGGAAATCTTCGGTATATCTTCTAGTATAATTTCTTAAGGGCAGAAAAATAAATCTCAAAAAAATTTCAGGGATGGAGAATTCTTAACTTCTTTAAGGGGAAATCTTATATGATGTCATCCAAATTCTCAAACAAAGACTATCGTCAAAATTTTGCTGCCAGAATGTTGAGGTATAAAACACTACACATGCTCACAGGGTATCTTGCTGCAATTCTGTATCAGATGACTTGGTAACATTTCAAGAAAAATTACGTTCTTTTCACATACTATAAATGTATAAAATGTATTCAACATATTTTTGACCCTAAAGGACTTGGGAACGAGAAATTCAAAAATTAGGACCTCCTGACCTTGTTCGCTTGGTCGATGATCACATCTGGGTGGCTTATATCGTTCTGTACGTAATTTTTGAAATTAACAGTTCATATGTCCAAAATATCAAATTTAAATAATATTTGTACAGTGCGGCTTACATTGGACTGGCAATCGCTGTTAGAGTATTCTATGTTGGACGGAATAGACCATTCAATGTAATCGTATTCATCAGTTTCGTAAGTCTTAACTTATCTACATCTCAATCTTGGATATGCTTCATTGAGGTTTTCGATTGAATGAATTTATTCTGCAAGTTAGGTTGTCATGTTTGGATTTAAATGCTACGCTGCTTGCATCTGTTTTGGTCAGCTCGGAGCAGCAATGATAACCACAGTGACATATACGTTGTGTTTGTCTTACGGACTACTTTCCATTCTGCTCACTTTGAATAAATGGCCAGAGAAAGTAAGAGCTTAGATTATTTCGAAAACATTCTTCTAAATTCATAATTTGGTACATATGTTTCAAAACGTAAAAGTGACCTCACCGCATTTCATAAATTATTTCAATTCAATAGCTGGACTTGACGAAACATCAAATATTCCATATGATCTTACCAATTATTGTCATAACCAGCCTACTCTCCTGCGTTCTAAATTACATCGAGTTAAAAATTACGGATTCAGCCTTTCAGAAGCAAATCGGTACAATGGGAAGTGTTTTTGAAGATTATTTGCCCAGCACAATTCTCGCCTATATTATTTTAATGGTAATTTACTAATTATTTTAAACATTATCTTTAAAATCGTATGTTTCATTCACAATTGTGAAAAAATTTAGTGGGAAGTCTTTCGGATCAAGAAAATCCTCGAGGGTTCAATAGTTTCCTTGCTGGCTGATGATGAGTACTTGTTCGGTGCATTCTTCATTTAAGGAAACTAATTCAGGGACTGGACACGATTTTAATATATCTAAATAAAATTAACAACGTATGTGAACGTACTACGAAGAATGATACCGGTTATCAGATTCAGAACGCAGTGGAGGAGTAAAGTTAGTAAAACGTGTAGCTGAATGAATTCAAACTTAATAAATAATTCGTAAAATGTCATCACATTCCAGAATTGTAAAACTATCATCGGTTGACAATTCCCAGGTGTTGATTTATTAATTTGTTCTACAACATGTAAAATAGAATAGAACATGGACAAATTTTGCGTGACCTATTTGGAGTAGTAAAATGACCTGAAATACTAATAAAAGTGGTTTGTCCGCCCTTTGTGTATTCTAGTTCTGAACATTGTCATCAATATAAATATAGCTTTATTTCTCCCATGAAATATACAAGAAGGATGGATTTGTGTATGTGTACTTTTAATTATGCTCGAGCGAACGTTACAATTTTATTAGGGTATTGCTTGCGAAGGTAATAAGCGCCCTGTACACCACAATTGTATAGTTATTGTATTTTTTAAGACATTTTCTAGTCCCCACGACTTATCGATTTATTGTACGACTGAAGTGGGTGTTCTTGACGTAACCTTTCGGTTCTACACGGTTCTCGCATGACTGACACTCATTGTTTCTTACAATTTTGTAAATTTCTAAGGTTAAAAGAATGTGGAAGGAAAGGAATGCCAATGGCAAGTTTCTTTACCCAAAATGGTACAATTCGGGTTAATGGTTACTAGCCGTTAGTTAACCCGGCCTACGGCCGGGTGTTTTAAGCCCGTCCTACGTTCAAATCTCGAGTTAAAGAATTAAATTTAAAAAAAAAACTACAATTTTTAATTAATTTACGGACGGGCGGGGAAAATTCAGGACATTTTTTGGTTGAACTTTCAACCGAGAACAACTCGCTAACCTTGATTTCTCCAATTTTGAAATGAAAAAATTTGGCAAAACTTTTGAGCCACCCTATGATAAAATGTATATCTCACTTTTACCAAAAACCTACTTAAAACA
>JAQGCB010000524.1:0-21183 GCA_034698835.1 Protaphorura tricampata
GATGCCGTGGCGTCTGCCAAAGAAGCGTACAAATCTTGGAGTAAGACTTCAATCATGACTCGTCAACAAATTATGTTCAAATTCCAAAATATCATCAAGAGTAATTTAGTAAGTTCCTCAGTCTATAATATTTAAACGATTTTGACGGTTTAAAACTTGTAAATAATTAAAATAATACTAAAAATATATTGATTTCTTGCCTTCCACAGAAAGAACTGACAAAAAGTATTACATTGGAACAAGGGAAAACAACAATTGATGCAGAGGGAGATGTTTTCAGAGGACTTCGTACGTTACAATTTTTTGAAACGCAAAAGATCGATTAACCTGTTACGATAATTCCAAATTAAATTATTTTGGGTTTCTTTTGCAGAGGTAGTAGAGCATTGTTGCAGTGTTCCCAGTCTCCAACTCGGTGAATCATTGTCAAGCATTGCAAAAGATATGGACACTTCATCTTTCAGAATTCCACTAGGTGTTTGTGCCGGAATAACACCATTTAATTTTCCAGCTATGATCCCTATGTGGGTAAGTCCTTAATGTCAAATTACAATTGATACTAACCATTGATGCATTTTTTATTAAAATTATTTATGAACTCTCTCCTTTGAATATTTTCTTGTAGATGTTTCCGCTAGCCAATGTTTGTGGAAATACTTATGTGATCAAACCATCCGAAAGAGATCCAGGCGCCTGCATGTTGCTCGTAGAAATGTTCCAGGAAGCTGGTGCACCAAATGGGATAGTTAATGTAATTCATGGAGCTCATGACGCTGTCAATTTAATTTGTGATCATCCAGACATAAAGGCTATCTCATTTGTTGGATCTGATATCGCTGTAAGTTATTTACTTCCGTTTCGGCTATTGATATTGAATTTATCGTACCGAGCGTCCATTTAAGTTAGGATTGAACGCGGAATGTTGTCATTGGAATTTTCTTTCGTGTATTTCAGGGTAAATACATTTACGAACGTGGGTCTAAAAACGGAAAGAGAGTACAAAGTAATATGGGAGCTAAAAATCACGGTGTCATCATGCCGGACGCCAATAAAGAAAATACACTGAATCAATTAGTCGGAGCTGCTTTCGGGGCTGCTGGTCAGAGGTGCATGGCGCTTTCCACAGCTGTGTTTGTCGGTGAAGCTAGTAATTGGTTACCCGAATTAGTGGAGAAAGCAAGGAAATTAAAAGTCAATGCAGGTAATTAAATTTTATTTAAGTGAAATTAGAAATTAAGCGCTCAAGGAAATTGACGAATATCTAAATTATACTTGTTTTCTAAAGGTCACGAACCTGATGCTGACTTGGGCCCAGTCATTTCACCTCAAGCGAAGAATCGAATCATTGATTTAATTGATTCTGGAATTCAGCAAGGAGCCAAATATATTTTGGACGGTAGAAATATTACAGTCAAGGGGTATGAAAAGGGAAATTTCGTAGGACCAACTGTTCTCACTGACGTCAAGGTATACATATGAGAGTTATATCCGCAATAGTACCGAGTTAATTATCAAAGTTTTTGATTTCCCAATTAGCCAACAATGAGGTGTTATACAGAAGAGATCTTTGGGCCCGTGCTTGTTGCACTTTCCGTACCAACTTTGGATGATGCCATCAATTTAATTAACGCTAATCCATACGGAAACGGCACCGCCATTTTTACTACAAATGGTGCGACGGCAAGGAAATTCACGCATGAAATTGATGTTGGACAAGTAGGAATAAACGTTCCAATTCCAGTACCTCTGCCCATGTTCTCATTCACTGGGTCAAGGGGAAGTTTCTTGGGAGATTCTAATTTCTACGGGAAAGCTGTAAGTTGGTTACTGAGTTATCATTATTGCTCAAAGAATATTATCTAACCTATCTGTTATTGCAATTGACTTCCAGGGTGTCAACTTTTTCACACAACTGAAAACAGTTACTCAAATGTGGCGTGAGGCTGACGCAACTATTTCAAAACCAACCGTTGCAATGCCTACCATGCGATAAGAAGATCTATCCAAGAATTAGAGGAGGAAGTGCCAAACTAGCACGTTTGGAAATCGGAATTGGAGGAGTATCTACAGGAATAAACGTCGAAAATAGCTTTAACCCCAAATTTTTCAAACAAGAAACCCCGACCTTAACTTTTAGACAAAATCCTTGCCCAGAATTATATTTTATCTCGCATAGTCCATATCGAGAGAGACTAAATCTTTCTTGAACATCTGAACTGCACAATAGACTGTTCGTTCGTGCATTGCGCATTGTTAGATGAAAGTATATATTTTCATAAGTATTTTCCTTATTTAATCTGTATTGTTATGTAATAAAAACTACATACATGACATGCACATGCAACCAAACCAAATTAATGAGAAAATCAATTAATAAAGAGTATAGAAGTCAATTGAGGATGAAATGGAGTTTTCGGAGTTTCATACAGCATTATTTATTTAAATAATATTTTACACCATTTACTTCGAATGCTAGATGCTCAATAATGGTCAAAAGACTTGTCGGATATACAGGGGTTAACTTGAAGCAGGTTAGAAGATCTAATTTTAAGCAATTCCGTTTGGTCAAGTGTTTTATGAATGTTGACTTCGGCTACTTGGAGTAATTTGCCCAAAGGCCAACTGGTTGTGGTAAGGTCCGGCCGACACACACACAGTACGGAGAACCTATCTGACGCGTTGAAGACACGCGGGACTGGCAAAATCAAAATTGACGGAGACACCCAAAAGTTTGGAAAGTTTATTTTGACTTGACCCACTTCCAAATTCTGAGTCATCTGTAATCTCTGTAAACCGTAACCAGTACTTTCGCCTCTTGATTTCTGGAAAACTACTGATCCTGTCTAATTGGGTAAATTTTAATCAGAAACTGGTAACATTTATGTACTGCTACTGCAGGAAATTCAATGAAGGTCAAGGTTGAGTCATTCATGATTCTGTTGGAAGTTTTTAGTCTGTGGATCTTAGTTCCTGTAATGCTTGTAAAATCGCAATTGTCTGTTTATCTTTGTATCCAGTATTCAGATTGTTCAAAATTGATTGCCTTTCTTGCTTATTTTAATTTTTGTAAATTGTTTGAATAAATAACTGAACTGACTGTCATTTTTTTATACAGTTGTCAAAGTTGTCATCGAAGGACAAAAGAAAAAGGAAACGTGCATCCGGATCTCATCATTTGGACTAGTCTAAGCTACTCTGGGTTCGACCATTGACCTCCAGAAAAGTCGAATTCGAAATCAAAAACCCTCACTAGATCTGAAAAGGAATCTTGAAAATGGAAGAGTATGAGAGCGTACTATTAGTCAAGTCGGAGGTTTTCGTGTATAAAATTCCTCCGAGGACAACAAATCGGGGCTACAGAGCTAATGAATGGAGTTTAGACAACCCTGATTGGACAGGTCGAATGAGGCTTGTAACTTCTAAGGCTGGAGGAGCATGTAAAATTAAATTGGAAGATAAATCTGGAGTACTATTTGCCCAGTGTCCAGGTTTGTGAAACAATTTTGAAACCATATCTGACCAAATTTCATTTGAAACTACATGCTCATACTTCGTAACACAAATCGATCGGCTGGTAATCAAATATGTGGGAATCATAGTAAGACATGACTGACGGGTTTCGGTTTTTTTTGGTCCAATCGGTATTTTTAGGCGGTTGATGGGAATTGCGAGTATTTTCTGAATTTGTCATGTTTATTATGATTTACAGTTGACACTTATCCTGGACCTACGGTTGAGTCTGTGAGTGACTCTTCTAGATACTTTGTTCTTCGAATTCAAGATGATAATGGAAGAAATGCATTCATTGGCGTTGGATTTGCTGATCGTTCAGATAGTTTTGATTTGAATGTTGCTCTTCAAGATCATTTCAAAAGAATTCGTAAAGAAGAGGACATCGTCAAAGAAGAACAGAGTGAGACACCGAAACCAGTTTTAGATCTTGGTTTCAAAGAAGGTGAAACTATCAAGATTAACATGAAAATTACAAAGAAAGAGGGTGAAGGGTCAAGTCGGGTCAAAGGGAAGGCGGCAGTTGGCGCCGGTAGCGGGGGACTTGGTGGAGGACTTCTTCCTCCACCGCCGTCTGGCAGCAGTCACAGAATAGCGCCTCCAGAATCAACAACTCCTCAGAGTTCTCCGGTTCATGTTCCACATGCAGCAAATCCAGCTCCAGTTGCTGCTGCTACTACCCCAAACTCATCTAATGCAAATTGGGTTCAATTCTAAATTTTGAACGCCATAAGGTCATCTAACAATAGCTATCGAGATATTGAAAATAGAGAATTTTGCAAGGAAACCATCAACCACTTTTCATGTAAAACTCAGAGCACACGAATCAAAAACCTTTAGGATTTAAGTCATCTACCCTACCAATTGGTAATGGTTTTAAATGGAAATAATATTATTTTTCATTATTTGGTTCCTAGCAGCTTTGTAGAAGTTTCAATGGAACATGCCTTAAGTCGCAATCACCTGTTTTGTTTCAAAAATTTCTCTGAATTGAACCAGTCAAACGTAGTAAATTATTATGCTCATAATAACAGTAATAAACCATCCTTCCTGGCTTTGTTTATGGGTCGATCTGAGTTTTACATGAAGAGTAATTTCCTTGTAAATCTTGAAACGACTTTAATCAGTGAGCTAGGTTCTCATGACATGTCATAAATAATTAATTATGTTAATCGGGCTAATTAAAACTATTAATTAATTGCCCACATCTCAGGAGTTTTGGGTCCTCCTCAAACGTAACTAAAAACTTAAAATTTCTCTTTAAGCTACGATGTTTAAAATGTGTGTGGTAGTTAGCTGTAAAAATTGGGTAGTGCATGGTGGGTGCACAGTGCACAGATATAATTTGGTTCCGACCAATTTCAAAACTAAAACCTGATCGGATCGCGAATAATCAATAATCTCTGGAATGTTTTATCGTTTTGTCGATTCACCAAATCACCGGATACCTGACGGAGAACCATCTACCATCATTATCAATTATACGTTGATACGTTGATTTTCGACTCGTCGTAGAATTTGTTAAGAAACATTCCAATTCCAATGGATGAAGTTGAAGAAAGAATACCTTACCTACTGCGATTTTGAGTTGTTTGCGAGTAAACTATTGAATTCGAACTAACAACTATGCGTTTTGCTTTGTTACCGAAAACCAGTGAAGATTGAATTAGGCAGTTGAATAATTAAGTAAGTACAACTTAAATAGATACTAGGTAATGTTCTTTGTTTGTTCTAAAGAAATATGTATATTATTTACGCAATTAGGCTTAATATCCGATGATCAGATCGGTTCGCGGTGTGCTGGACAAAATCGCACTTATGAAAAAACTTAAACTAAAATTATTGTTATGTTCCTATTTTATTTTATTTATGTTCTTGTATGGAATCCCCAATCAATCCCCAACCTTGAATCTCAAATTGAACAAGTTCACAAAAAATGGAATAAATACAGAAGTGCAGTAGTTGACTGAGATTTTGACTTTATATATGCTTTACTATTTCTAAACGTCATCCGTTCCAAATTGTAATCCTTGTTCGTAATTTTGACAGATACTAGCTTAGAAGTTGTAAGCTTATTAGTTGCCATTGCCACAAGTATAAAAAGTATTTAAAGGGATTTTGGAGGGATTTGCCTGGTCATACATAATCGCGCAATACCACTTATACCATACCACACCAAAATGGATGCACTGAAGTTACTTCAGATTTTACTTTTGATCTCATCTCCGTCACTGCCAACTCTTTGAATTTCTTGGAAAATACATATTACCTATATTTCTATAATATAGAAATAGTTTCGTAAAGTTTTGCGGTGTCATTACATGTAATCTCATTCTGACTCACTCATAGTCGCCAAGCCAAGCTAATCGGTGCGGCTTGAGCTCGCGGGATCACAAATATTTGTAACAGGTGGCCTTTTAGATTGGATTTCGTAACAAACTGGAATTTGGAAACTTTAACTTGGGATTAGTTGGAACTTTAAAAGATTAACTACTTCCCTGTTGAAAAATTGCATTCCACGTTAAACTAAAATCTTGATTTGAATCCTTTCGAATTTGGAATATCGTGGAATTATTCCACAGCACAGCCTTGCAGGTAAAGTAAAGCTCTTATCACGTGCGGGTGTGGTGCACATGTACACTATCTATCATTATCAATACATGATGCATTAATTTCTATTCTATAATAGTTAATAATTTAATCACCAGTTAGTTACGCACATACATTAAATCAATGAATCATTCATTCCTGAGATATCCCTGACTTGCTTGACACATTCACTCTCGTATAGTTTTTACGCTCACTCACTCAGGAAACACCGACCGATTCGTCAAAGTTTTTCTTAAATTTTATTGCTAATTCGTTAATTGGTTCCAATTTTGAATCTTGTCTTAGTTCATAACATTAACATGGATCCTAAGGAGGTGGATAAAGTGGAAGAAGAAAATCTTGAAGATCTTCCACCTTGGGACGCTCGGGTTTGGAAACCTAAAATGGACGCAAGAAGAAATCCTAAAGGATTTATAGCCAAATTGAAAGCAAAGGCCCAGAAATTTTACTTAAACTATTCCATGATCACTGCCGTTTACATGATGGAACCACTGGAAAGAAACGTCATAAGTAAGTCAAGTCAACGTTTGTACGTACTGTAGTTCTACGAACGACACCGCATACTTGAATGTCTGCCTTAAATTCGTTACGTTACACAAGGTCACAGGTTAAGAATTGAGGATTTTATCATTATTATTATTATTATTATTAAATTGCTTTCAGATAGCATAGTCATTCTTGTCTTGGCCACAATGCTCTACTCAACATGGGTTTATTTACCACACTACACTCTGAAAATGTTGGCTTTCTGTGGAATTCTGTCTGCTGATGGAGTTTTGGAAGCTGAGGATTTAGAAAATTTTGATTCAAATGCAACACCAATTCTCGAGTCCTGATAAAGTTCTAAGTTCTGGATCTTGAATGAGTCTCACCGGACCGTATCCCATTGCATTTACTACTCAACATTGGACCACGACACAAAGAGCTTCAAATATATACATATATGAAACTGGAACTGGAGAGGATTAATGTAATCATATCACAAATTAATTAATAGTCGCTTTATGACTGACTCTAGCAGTAAAGGATGACAATGGCTTTTTTAATTGTAAGCGTGATTGTAGATTTGACAAAAATTATTTTATGAATTGAAAGTTGATCTTGTTTCTGATTGAAGTCGGAAAATTTTAATACATAAACTTAGACGGTAAAACGAACAAATAAGTGATAATAAAAATTCGTCAAATAATTTATTGTGAAGAGAAAGTTTTCAGTTTTCATTACTTCCTCTGTGAAAAATGCAAAAACTGATTGAGTTACAAAAATGTTATTTATTGAACATTAGAAAAATTAGAGTGTGCGTTCCTACTTACAAGGTCATAATACACATTCAGTAAAACTTGGTTAGTTTAAGTATAATGTTGTTTTAGTTGGAAGTTCATTATCAGCGCAAGCAGTTTCAGAAACTTCAGGATTAATCTAAGGTGAATATTCGGGCGGCGATATCGTTGATGACCCAATCAACTCCTTCAAGTAAATGTTCCCCTGTGACTGCGCTACAACCGACGATCTGCCAATGATGTGTCTCAATTTTGTCCAGTTCTAGAATCTATGAAATTTAAATTCCACCAAATTAGTATTCGAACATTAGATTCAACTGAATTAACCAACATTGTAATTCTAACTCAGTTTTAAAAACTGAATCCAGCTTACATCCTTGATTTCATGTGCTCCGAGAGCACCTGGGAGATCACATTTATTTGCAAAAACGAGAAGAGATGCACCGCCAAGTCTCTGGAATTATTGTTACAAGTTATTACAATCTCTTAACTAATCGTTTCGTTCATTTCTAAGATATTAACCTCTTCTTGTAGAAGTTTGTGCAACTCAGCCTTACAATCCTCTAGACGCATTTTGTCCGCGCTGTCCACCACCCAAACTAAACCATCCGTGCTCTCAAAGTAATTTCTCCAGTAAGACCTCAAACTCTTTTGACCTCCAACATCCCATATATTCAACTGGAACCTGAAATTGTAATTCTTAGTTTAGTAATATTGCTGTAATTCGTACAAGCATGCACGTGTATGGTGTATGTCGTATGTATCGTGCAAGGTGACAATATACCCTTTATGTTCTAGTGATTTAATGTTGAATCCCAGAGTAGGTGAAATTGTGTTGATGTCTTCTCCGTTGAATTTCTTCCAAATTGTCGTTTTTCCAGCATTATCAAGTCCTCTGGACAAAAAAACAAATTCAACTTCATGATACACATCTTAATAAGAACACAGAAGATTGAACGACAAAAGCGAAGTCGATGTAACATACTGAAGTCACAAAAATTGGAGGGCTAGCAGCTAATAAGTTAGTGATATATTTTGTCTATTCCGCTCGTTACAGACCATTTACTGTAAAATGTCTAGTGTTTCAATTTAAAATGTCTCCTCGAAACATGTTTTGAAAAACTTTAAAAAACTTCAAACTTACAGCATAAGAATCCGCACTTCCTTCTCCTTTTGCTTCAATTTCTTCAAAATTTTGAGTAAAACCATCTTGAAGATTCTTCAGCTTGGAATTATTAGACTAATTAGTAAAGTTCAACTATGAATCACTGATGAAAAATTCGTCGTCACCAAGTTATCAGTCAAGAAGTTTGACAAAATTGACTAATTGACAGCAGTCCAATAATTTTTGAATTTCCTTACCTCTATTTCCGCCTGTGATCATCGAGTAACGGAAAATGCCCGCCAGTTGATATTTTGGTTTTGCTCACGAATTTTGAAATCTGTGCTTCAGAGTTGGAGGTCGTGGAAAAGTTAGTCATCGAATATTTTCATTTTTCATTCATCAGTTATTAATCAGTTTGTTTACGATATTTCTTGGAACTTGGAAATTCTGCTGTTTTATCCTGTCCTGTCCTGCATGGCCAGGAAACCCAAGAACGTATAATCATCAATTAACTAACGTCAACTTAAAACGTGAGTTTTATTTATTTATGGTAATTGTAATTAGTTCATAATAGGTGATACTTTCCAATGTCAATTTTTTTTGACTGATTACTGATTGTACCTCAGTCATTGTCAGGAAACTTATAAAAAAAGTAAGTGGACTGGATACGCAATACACAGTTTGGTATTGCCAGCCAAAAGGGGCAGTTTGCTTACGATGCTCAGTGATTTCAACATGAAGATTTTTTCCTGAATTATGTTAACTACGTAAAACGCGAGAATGACTGAACAGATAGAATTTGAAGATTTTAATTACTATTACGTCATTTAAATTGTCAATCGCTAGTCTGTACTTTCTTTAATTACTCTTCCTACCAGTCGGAAACTAATTCTGACTGGTGCATGGTAGGCGTGTGGTGCGAGTCATTGCATTTTATACGTGTTGGTGGTGGTGTGGGTGGGTGTTCGAATCACGTGTAATTATTAAGTTCATAAAATAAAATACAGATCATTTGGATTTAAAATGATTCGGTTGAGTCTTCGTCTTGCAGCGCAAGAATGGAGATTCCAATCTTTTGTGGTGATACCGAAGCTCACACCACCTCAACTTTTACCCCTCTTCGGAGGTCAAATTCAACGATATCTGGTACTTCCACTGAAAGCTCTCCAAACTCTCATCATCTCAATGTTCCTGTCGGTGCTTCACCACTATCACTTGATTCCAGTGTTGAGCCGAACTCAACTGGTGCAATGATTGGTGGGTTGATTTTTTTTCTTGGAAAATTGTGTGCATAATAGGGACCTTTTCTATACGTATTATTATTACTATTATTATTGTATGTGTATACAATATATTCGAGACTTTGGAGGAGGGGTTTCAATGAATTCATTTTATTGATAGAGAAATACTCGGGGTTATTGAGCATCTTTGCATTCGAAAGAGCCCAAGAATTTGCTGAAAAACAACATTGCCAAAAAGGGGGTGATCCAACATGGACTTCATTAGCCATGGTGATGATTCAACTTGCCACGTTTGAGAAGCAGTACATGAATTTGGCTTTTCTGGCCCCGAAGGGCTTCCTCCGTAAAGATGTAAACGCCAAACGCTATTAACTACACATTTTCTCATCTATTTTCTAAGAAATGATCTTTTTCTCACAGAGCAATCTAAAAGGCACGGCGGATCACATCAAAGTTGAGCTTAAGAAATTTGCAGAGTCAAGTCTAGTGAAAATTGCAAATGATTTTCTTGTTTTTGTAACATTGAGATCGGACCTTATGGAATTGTAAGCAAATCGAAATCAATGGGGAGTACCTATTTCATTTGTCTCAGTCTCATCCTCAAAGTTTTGAACACAATTTTCCTTGCTATACAGTTACGAAAAATTATGTCTTCTTGGAACTGCCAAAAATGTGGAGATATCTGACTTGATTTCGGATTTAGAAGTTCTGTCTGAGAAGCGTCATGATGAAATCACACGTTTGGGTGAAACGCTTTTAGCGAATACAATTTTTAAATCTCTAGAGTGAGTACTGCAAAAATGCAAACCGTCACTATTATAGTAGAAGTCAGGCTCTTTTTTCAACAATATTTTATTTATTATATATGTGAAAAATTAAGATGGGAGATAGAAATGATATTTAACCTTCTCAAGTCTCATGCTGCAACCACATTATGGGACTTTTTTGGAGCAATTATTGCGATTCAGGAAGCACAGAAAATGATCACAGCTTGGACAGAACATCTTCAACAGAATCAGGTTAAATATTTTGTTGGATTGGATTCGAATTAAGTGTGTTTTCTCATTTCCTCTAATGATTATTGCTCTTCTGTTGGGCTCAGTTGACCAAAAAATCGAGTTTTCTCAAATCTGGTTCATCAAATCCAATTTTGCATAATTGGCTGCTGAAGTTGAAAGGAACACTCCTATCCAAACTGTCACTTTATTTCTATGAGATTTTAGCACGAAATTCCAACTCTGCATTTGATATACGACTCATTTCTGCTAAACTTCAGACTGATTATATCAGCAAGTGAGTGATCACGAATATAATATACACCTTACGTCTTTAAATTAATTAGAATGATACGAAAAAATATGTCTTTGTGTCGTTAGGCTTTCTACATTTCAGAAGAAATCAGATGCACTTGCAATTTGTCTGGTATTTGATGCCAGAGACATTGATTTTTACCCAAACGGTTACCAACACCCTGTGAGGCCTCCAGAAGTTCCAACTGGGATGGACACATTCCCTGCTGTTCTTTCAATTCCACAAGTAGGTCTAAAAGTAAATAACAAAACTTTCCAGATTAAGTTGATTTGTTCTTCGATTGCAGAAGCCTTTGTCTCGCTGGCCAAGTGTTGTAATGTTAATCTCCGGAAGAATGTCTGACCTGAACTCGGATAAATTAGTTGGATTCTTTGACAGCCAAGTAATCCGAACATTCAAATTTTTAATTAGCGAAGTTCTTCAGGGTATTACGATTTTTATTATCATTTGTGTTTCTAGGTCCAGTCCACTTACTTCCTTCTAAGGGTCGAACCAAGGATGTTTTTATTGCTTGTGTACGAATCCAAGAAGTCTGAGAAGGACAGCTACATAATTAAATTCATGAACGAAATTGTTAATGAACTCAAATGTGGGAGAATCTTTTCAAGTCTTAAACTTAGTGTAAAATAAACACGGGTGATTTCTTACCAAGTTGGGATTAAATGTATTATGACTTTTCATTTCAGACACGGATTTGAAGTGGATTTATGTTTGGAGAGCTTTCGGTGGTGTTCCATTCTATAAGAATTTCGGTTTTAACTTTTTGATATTTTAGCACGGTTAAAAAATATCTTATCTAGAGGTTCATTAAGATTTTAGACAAGGTATTAGAATTGCTGGCTTTCCTGGTCATTATGTGCACGTTATACTTGCAAAGAACTTATGAGTTCAATGATCAGTCAGTTCAGATATATTGCCTGATATATTTCTGTCATCTGTTGTCCAGTACAGTGTAGGAGCTGAACTATATGGTCCAAACATATCAAATTACTGATTAGTCTTATTCTAATAGTCGGTCTGTGTAATAATGTGGATTAAGTATATTTGATGCGACGTTCTGTGTATTGCAACAGTGGAGTACAATTTGTACGTATAACTTATTTGCGTTATCGTTTAATTATTCGATTTATTTTTCAGGTGAAAGATGTCTTACAACCCTTTGGACGAACGTGGTCCGATCTTGCCTTCTCTCCGAGATTTTCCACCGATTCCTGTGAATGGGAATATTACTGTGTGTGAAATAAATACACAACTTCGTACTGCGGGTTCTCCTGACCCTGAACATTCTGCTGATGCAAGCTCTTATACCCACCTCGCTGATAATTACTTTCCAGTTAATGCCGCCCGTTTAAAGCCATTCCTTCCTAAGAAATTTACATCTATAAGAACAGATGCTCAAGATGAGTCGTTTTTACTGAAAGGAGAAGACGGACCATTTATAATGGCAGTTTGGGATGGATGGTAAGAGATTTTATGCCGCCTTGTAATATTTCAATTTTATCTAGATAGACCAATATTGTGCTTGAGAGTGTAATGACAGATGAAGACTCTATTGTTTCTGATAAAGTAATTGTTTTTATTTGCAGGAATGAAAGCGGTTTAATCGGAGCCATTCGAGGTTTACGGCAGTCCGGTTGTTCGCCTTTTCTAATTAACACACTCACGACGGCTTTGAATGTATGGGTCAAAGTTAGAAATACTAAAGGACGCATTGGAATGTTTTTCTTTCCTCACCTCAAGGTAATGTGTGAAAACTGCTTTGGTCGATTTTGTATTTATGAACTTCAGGTTTTTATTATATTTGTGGGTTGCGTTTATTTTATTCAGTTGTCCACAGATGAGCTAATTGATCGCTTCGCTTCAGTTCGAAACTGGCGAAAATCGTGGATAAGAGCCATGGCTTGGCACCAACACATACCCGTTTTGGCAATAGCCTTGAAGGATGACTCTGTCCGCGTATTTCCACACAAGGGCGAAACTATTTCATTATTGAAAACTGGGAATCAGAAAATGGTTTCATCACTGAGTTGGAGGTTAGTTATTATAGTTAAAAAATTTCAAGCATTTTTATTTTTTCCTTGGTGAGAGAATTGGGAGTGGTACTTTAATCTATACTCTAGAGCTTTCACGGATGATTTGGCGGTTGGAACGGAAGAAGGTATATTAATTTGGCAAGTTGACTACACGATCAAACCAGGGTCTGCCAAATGCAAGTTTCTTACCTCTCCAGGACATTGTCCCGTAACTTCAGTTGACTACAGTACATCAGTGAGTGACACTTTATTTTTCAGAAAGATAAACTATTATGTTTAGGATTTTTGACCTGATTCTATCTGAGCTTCTGAGCTCGGTGTCGATTATATTATATGGGGTTCCGAATCGAGACATGTTGGGTTCGGTTGCCTTAATAATTATTCATCCAACTTTTTCTAATTATTCTAGGGTTATTGGTTGTTATCCGCTTCTGCTGCTGATGCTTCAATGATAATCTGGGACGCAATTACTAATGTGCCCACTGCGCTTCACCGTTTTGGAGGTGGTGGTGTTCCAAGGGCTAGATGGTCACCACAGTCTTCCTCAAAAATCTTTAGTACTAGCCCGACATCAGTTTTTCGGTGAGTTTGCCGTAAATGAGAATAGAGCCATCGGATTACCTATGCACTGCTATTACATGTCATATGTTTCCCAATTTATAAGGTTGTGGATCAAAGATCGTGAATATAAACCGAAGAGATGGACAACCCCATCGAAACATGTTGAAGCATTTTGTTGGAGTAACTGTGGAATGATTGTCCTCTTTGTGAGCGATTCTGTGCTTTATTCTATAAACATGAATCCTTCACAAGTTGAATTTCTCGGAAGTACCGCTGACCCGGTGGCAGTACCATTATTTGACTTGAAGGATTGTTTAGTCCCCCAACTTCAGAGCGATCTACTTTACAAGTTAGTTCAGTTTTCCAAAATGTCCGATTTGAATGAGGGCTAATTTTTGGACGTTTTGTGAACAATTTTGAGATAATTTTATTCGCAGAGTTGGTGGGCCGGTTGTTGAGATTGCATGGGATCAAACTGGGAAAAGACTGGCCATTATTTTTGCTGACTCAGATGTGATTGCATTATTTCGTGTTGAAAGTAGTTCTTCCAACTTTTTATTTCCTAGTGGATTCATTCGGGGTCATGATGGAGAATATCCAGTGGCAATGGCCTTTCAAAAAAATTTTAACGAAGGAGCTTTACTTGCAATCGTAAGTTTTTACGTTATTATAAGTCACTTGACATTGTTATACTACTTCAAGGGAATTGCATCTAATTTTTTTCTGTAAAAAATTTAGGCGTGGTCAACTGAAAGGGTACAATATTTTCCAATGTTATTTGCGGAACATGGAATCGGAAAACATGCTTTCCAACAAGAATCCCATCGCCTGGCTCGTCCTCTGACACGATATGTGAATCAATCCATGGGAGAGTACTTGTGTACGTCTGGAGTTCCAACTGATACAATTCCGCTCGGACGGGATTCTTCTCGGAGAAGTGCTTCTTTTAAACTATTTTCGAACTAGTTGAGTAGAATTTAGCTTAAAATCCAACATTTTTGTGCACTATCCAGTTCAAAATAAATGAACATAAATTATTTCTTTCAAATAAGTTAGAGGAGGTTCCATAGTTCCATCTTGGTTTTTGAAGTATTAGTTCGAGTTACATTGTATCTCTTCCAGTTAACTAATAAGGTATTGCTATAGGGTATTGTTACTTGAATAGATTTCTATATCGGTTCTGTTCTGGTATGGTATGATTGGCATGGCAAGGCAGACCAATTTATAAAAAGGTTTTCGATTCCGGTCGGACAGTTGTATTTTCAAATAATTTTATTCATTCACATTTAATAAATTAGAGAATGTTCAAAATAATGCTGATTTGTTCGGGGAGGGTCCAGTCGTCAGACTTTAACAGGATTTTTAATATCCGTAATGTCCCAAACCAACACCGTCGAAGCTGAAGGTGGCAACAGCTGGGGAGACAGCGGAGTAGTGATGGTTAACTTGGGCACCATAGGCGTGTCCGAGTCCGGCGGCGTAACCGTGGTTAGCAACGGCGAGTGGAGCAGCGGCGTAACCGTGATGGGCAACGGCGGCAACTGGGGCAGCTGCGTAAGTTTGGTGGGCATAAGCTGGGGCATGGTGGGCAACAGCCAATGGGGCAGCGGAATAAGTCTGGTGTCCGTAGCTGGCAACTGGGGCGGCGGCGTAAGCTTGGTGAGCATAACCGTGATGGGCAACGGCGGCGAGTGGGGCAGCGGCATAACCGTGGTGGGCAACGGCGAGTGGGGCAGCGGCATAAGTTTGATGAGCATAAGTTGGGACAGCGACGGCGTGGACGGCATCGTTGGTCACACGGGTATCAGTCTTACGGACAGATGAGAAGGCACCATCGACGGCCTGTGTAAGATTTTAAATTTTAATCTAATGCCGTCGAATTCTTAGGAATTATTCATACAATATCGAACTCCCTAATTCCACGAAAGATGGTTCGTTACAAGGAAAGAAATAAACGGAGCCATTCTAATGCATGGATACTCGGTACCACAGATAGCTTAAAGATGGTGTCCGATAGAGGGAGTACATATTTCGAGAGAAGTTGACATTAATTCCTAAATACCTTTGGGTAGATATATAGATAGATAATACCTTTGAGTATTGGGTGACTGATGAGAGTCCACCGAATCCACGGACGGTTTGTTCGCTTTGGGCACCAACATGGTGATCAGCGGCCAAATAGCTGACTGGGGCTCCAATTCCAGCGTTGACTGCAGCAACGAAGGCGAGAAGTGCGATGGTCTAATTGGAAATATAAACGTTTTGTATTAGACGAATGAATGCCACGCCAGTATTAAGTATTTTTTTTCAAAATTTTGAAGTAATTTTCAAAATTGTATACTCCAGAAGAAATCGATGGAAATATACCTTGGCGATCATGATGATTGAATGGATTTTTAGTGAAGAGATGTGAATTAGTTGAAGAGACTTAGAAAGTGAATTGATCTTTTAGAATCTCATCGGCTTTATTTATACTCAAATATTTTACAATAGGACATACAAACAAAGTGAACCAGTTAAGGGGGTGGAAATAAATGATAAACCAATTATTATATTTCTCGAACTGGACTGGTATTGTGTCTTGCATACATTATCACATAAATTTGCATTTACATTACATTCTTATTGCATAACAAAATATCTTCCGGTGACCCCTTCCTTTAATTTGATTTGATTACATTGGTGCATTTTTGTGGGCATGAATGTCAAGTTATTGAACTTGAGTCTAAAGCAGTTTTCCTTGGCTTCCTTTCCATTTCTTTCTGCACATTTTGCACCTGGTTAACACAGCAGACGCGACTTGACACACCTTAACTTTAACTGCCCCTACCTTAACTGGTTAACCAGTTAACTAGTCCGATTACAAATATAGATTGTCATTATTTATTACCCCTGTCAGCTTTTTAGCACCTTACGCCCTTATGAATCCAAATTAAGTGTAAAACGTAGTCAGTACAAGATAATATGCCAATTTTAATTTAATAAACTAGTTCATATTGAAGCGGACAAGGAAACACTTTCACATGTTAAGTCGAATGCGACTAAAGCGTTCTGGCTCGGGCTGAGCCATTTCATGTGGAGATTCCGGCAGAATATTATAGCTGCCAAAGTTTGTATCAAATCTCAAATGTTACAATCTTGCAGCGAAATACGATTTTCCTTCGACGATCATTTTCGTTTAAAAGTCTTGCATGCATGGTTTCACCTATTTCGATTTTGATCGTTTTTCCATGACGAGGAGTTTCCTCTTGAGTTTGTCTCAACTTTTGCTTCATATTCCGTGGTGCAAGGATAACTTGTCATCTGGAATACCAGTTACCGATAATTCTCTAACGGATAGGTTTATTAGTGTTTCGTGCATAAATGTGCATCAGCGAATCCAATCATGATCATGACTTCGTGTTATTTCACATCTCCATAAAATTGTTGTCAGGTCCCAGAGTCACGTCTGCATTTGTTGGAACCTTGCAAATAATGTCGTTAGTAAGGTTAGTAGGGTTTCCATTGTTGTTAGTTCTTAGTTAGAATCGTAATTAATTATAAAATTGACTTATTTGTATAGCAATCTGTTATCTGTCATTCCCAACATAAGTACACTACACAACACAGTAGCAATGCATGGCAGGTTTATCCTTTACATTGCATACATACTTTACTACTTTAATGATTACAGGTTTGTTGCTTTGTTAATTGCTTTCAATGCACTCAATGTAATGCAATACGGGAATCCACTCATTAAAAGCAGTAAGCTCTTTGTAGTGTTGTCTAACTCTATCCTTTGGTTTATGTATTGCAATTTGCAATCCTTAAGACAATAAGACAATCGATTGTCGTATCATGAATTGTACCCGTTCGTTTTATTTAATTGGTAGCTCTGTAAGAAAGTTTTTATAACAAAGTGTCAATATTTTTAAACAAAAGACACCCAAACACTAAGCAGCCGCTGTACTGAAGTGCATGGCTAAACAACGCCACATATTTTAGTTAACTCGCATTTGCCCCAAAAAATGTACCACCCCCCCCCCCCTCCTTGATATTATGAGAAACCAGTAAAAAGAACTCCTTGAAGTAATTAAACCAAATCCGGGAACAATAGAACCTTACGCAGAAAAATTATAAAGTACACTACAGTGAGACGGGTGGACTTATTGGCAATATTTAATATACACAATACAATGTTGGAATACGCTTTAAATTCTTCACTAGTAGCTGTGTATAATTAACCAAAATAACCTATCTTATATCATAATTGTTGAGCGTTGCCTCGTCTCATGCATGCGCATGGTGGCCATCATGCATTACATAATTTTTACAGTCGGACACAACTCAATATTCAACTGACACGACATATCAACATAACATATAAACTTTAACTTTGAAAAGAAAGCCTCATTATCTTAATCAGCTTGTATGTATCATAATGGTAATAGTGTTCAATATATTCCCTGTTTGTGAACGTGCTTCAGCGCACTGTGGGCGTGTAGACTTTAATTATCATATCAAGCAAAAGGTTCCCCGATTTTAATGAAACTTGGCAATTGGCATAGGACATGCTTGATGAAAATACGATTGGATTTGTGTTTATTTATCTGCACATCATTATATGTTTACTCCTTAGGGTGTGTGGCTGTTGGCTGAAGCTAAAATGACAATCGAATAATAAACCAGTGCGCGGTGGGCACGAAAGACCCACACCGATAGCCCAAAGAAATGTATTTTGCAAAAATGAACATGACATATTACCATTTACCGCCGAAAGAAATGGTGTAGTAGAAATAAAACATGACGATAAATAACATCGTCGAATGAATCTGAACGTCGATTAAATTGCAGAAGATGTAAAATACCGAATAAAAACCGGGTCAAATTCTACATTCTTCCATAAGAGCATACGTGTTGCATTACCGTGGTACTCGTATATAAAACCGGGTCTCGAGGCAGCCAGAAGAAATACTGACCCGGGTTCTTATTCGGTATTTTACATGCACAAATTGATATGAAACGGATAAAGTGTAGCAGCAAGTGCTAATGATGATTCAAGTGTTGATTAATCCGCCTCCAAGAAGCACATTAAAATGTGATCTAGAATAAGTTGATCAAGATACCGATCCGTGTTATTTTTGGCCTGGTGTACGTAACCAACCGGATGGCAGCTTTTGATGGCCTAAGAACTAGACGGGACGAACCTTATTGGTCCAATCATCATTCATACCATATTTTAAGTGAATCATACAAGGTATTATTTCCAGTAGGGTGTGAGAAAACACAGACGCACTGACACCACGGACGATTGTAAGGCTCAGCCCTGTGAGCAGGTTTTTCACAATAAACCGCATTGCGAATTTGAGCTTCAACAATCTAATTGAAACAATTAGACCAATAACAATAACAAAGATAAACAATTATCCTCGCCACTCCACTCCACGCCCTTCGCCGCAGGCTGAAAACAACCTCTTTGACTTCTGTTACGTTACATTGTCATCTATCATACGTATAATTTAGTTGACAATTTATTACTTGAGTTGCTTTATGCTTTGTGATTGAAAATCGATTAAAAACATGTAATGAAAGTTAATTGGTTACAAATAACCGTGACAGTAAGATAACCTTACAAATAAGCGTATACGACTTTGGTTTTCGAGAGTTCATTCGGCAGCGATGCGCGATGGCCGGATCGGTCAGGATGCATTGCCGTTGTGTATAATATTCGTTTTCCATCTGGATTTTGCTATCGTTTAATACACGCAGCGAATTCAATCCAAAAAACCGGACGGTCACTTCAGTACTTGTCATAACCGACTAGCCTATATTCAGCCTGGTCTGCCAGTCAGTCGGGGTAGACATTGTGAAGTGTCTATCGTCCATCGTCCATCTGATACGATGGCCAAGCTGATAATAAAATTATTTCTTTCTGTTATTCTGCTTTGAATATCATATGATCTCGGGAAAGAAATCGGTAAAATGTAGAAAAGCTCCCAATTTGTGTGTCAATGGCTGTTTCCAGCAAGTGTACTGAGTCTCTTCTGCCATTTCAGTTGCATACCATTTTTTGATAAAAAGAGTCACTAACAGATGACAAACTCTTTTGCCTGAAGATTCCAGAAGGACAAAATATTTCTGGAAAGTATATCAAAGAAAGAGTAATAGATACATTCAATTCATTCCATTCTGACAAACTCAAACAACGCACCTTACAGTTTTGCACTCGTAACTTATAATTTTGAAACTACAATCTGCAATGCAAGAACTGAATGACTGTATACGTGTAGGGCAAACCCGTTTCACCCATGTACCCTTATCTGCATGCCGCCGTAACCTGGAGGTTTTCGGACATTACTGAAAATGGAATCTTTTGAGCTATAAAATGAGAACTGAACTATGACAGTTAGTGGACTGTTCGTTCACCTAAATCGGTTTCCCCCAACATGCGAATCGTAGCCGTTGTTAGACCCTAGGCCTAATAGGATTTTCAGAATCGGCGTACATTTTAGGTGACCAATCCACCGAATATCACAATTATTATGAAACAGTTCAAAAGGTTACATTGTGAGTTATTTCCCTTATGGAGAAAGGCGCTCGAGAAAAAAACTGTGGGTTGGTCGTGGAGAATCTGGAGAATCGTATATTGATTATTGGCTACACCCAATTCACCCATGGGTGTGTGAATCTCGCGGACAGCGCAGCACATCGCGAAATCTCGAATCGTGACGCGACTACGATATTTTTTTAGCCAAAACGAAACGCAAATTAAATTAACCCATTTGATCGAGACCTGATAGATTAGACGTATTATTTTCTCACAGGTTTAAGCTTGTGAGATAACATACACGGAGTGTCATGGCTATTTTTAGGTCCATTTAGGTTTTTCATTAGGTAATTCAGAAAATGTATGTCTCACCTTTTCGGTGCACGAGTACTGACTTACTGACGATGAGTACTTGTTTATACTAGGTCGATTCGTCGATTAGAAGTGGGCGCACTCCGCGCGGATTAAAAGAATCGTGGCATTATAATTGTAATCTGTACTGGAAAGTGTCAGTGTGCGTAGGTGTATTGTTTTTGGATTGACTGGTGAGTGAGTGAGTGACCTGACTTGACCTCGTTGTCTAATGATCGCGCGGTTGTAAAATTCTAATTATTGCGTTGACCGTAACTTATTGAAATTGATCGTACTAGCCGTAACATACAAGGAAATGAAACTCAAAATATTTAGACTCGTGATCATTGAAAACCCCGGGACTTGCAAATCATAACGATTTCAATCTGTCTCATTTGTTTACCAACACAATTTTGGAAACTGGAATTTGGAAATTGGAATTAAAAAGGGAGCTGGAAACTGGAAACAGTTGAAAATAATTGAATCATTGAACTGGATAAATCTGCTGGAACTTTGGGAATACTCGATCAAAAATTCTGAAGGCGTAAGGTAAGTTTTCAATTAATTCATTGTAAATAATGTAATAAAAGTTAGAACCAGAACCAAACCGGTTTCCTTGTAGTTGGAACCAAAACCAATCTGAGGTCGTGGTTGG
>JAQGCB010000525.1:0-21180 GCA_034698835.1 Protaphorura tricampata
TCTATACCGACCAGAGTGTCAGGAACGCAAGAACTCCCTTTGCATACCTTTCTCTGTGGTTCCACTTTCTGTATATTAAACTTTTTCTTTATTGGACACATTTTGGTGCATTTTTCGAGTTCGATATATAGAGAGCTCACTGTACACGCCAGATTGACAGAAATACATTCAAAATATGGAATTGACTGTCACATACATACATTTGGAAAAAAATTTGAAGGAACCTTAGGGTTTTGGTTGATGGCCCAAACCAGACATGGTTAAATTAGAGACCAGGGGCAAAGAAGAAATCCAATCCAATCCAATGCTTCATGCTTTTTTTATTCCTCATGCATCCCTGCATTTTCCATTTAATGGAAAAAACGTTGGAGCTAATTGCTCTACTTAATATCCATAGATCACGGAGTGGGGACGACGACTGCACTGTTCAACTGTTCAAAGCATTCACATGCCGCTGTGAATCTCTTTTACGGATTTTAACTCTCTCATTGCATGCATGCATGCAAAATTTACAGAAGTAGATGGAGGTAAGAGAGAGAAAAATAAAACTTCCTCGCTCTACTCTGTCCTATGTATGTTTTAAATCGGATTTGAATCATAAACTCTGCCCAAATTTCTTTTTACTCCCGTTCATTTCGTGGAAAACCTAAAGTCAGAGAGTTGAGTTCAAATTAAAATTATGACTCCAGTTATTATGCACGTACGTACGGACGTACTGTACGTACGTATGCATGGAGTCAGTCGTGCGAGAGTATGGTTAATACTCTCCACATTTTCAGGATTATATTATTATACCACTGTGTGGATTCATGCTGGTTAATTTTATTGCATTTCCTTGCAGTTTTGTTCACAAGGAACATCTTTTACATGTAAACTTTACAAAATCTTACTTTCAAACGCCTGGTCTCGAAATTTAAGGGGTAAAGTAAAATTACATACTGATTTTGACATGAAAGGCAGATTCCTTGTAAGAAGAGTACGTAGTCCACGCGTGCACAGGCTGCTGTGGTGACTAATACTAATACTAATACTGTTCACACACATGCAAGCAGTACATACTTTTCAAAAACTTTAATCTGAAGTGGAATAACGCAACATGGGGTGGGACGAACGCAACGTCGGAGGTCGGGACTAGATTAATTTTCATATGTAATTCACACGATTATATTTATGTCTGAGTCAAGTGTAAGTAAGTAAGTAAGTACGAACCAAATGAAAAGTAGAATGAAAGTACAACATTTGTTCCGCAGTGCAGTTTTCTCAAATTAAGATAAAGAGTATATTTTTGGACAGTTATTTTAGAAATTGTCTCAGGGAAATTTTATTAGTTAAGAAGCAATGGCTTTGTTAAATGTTAATATTACGTTTAATATTTGACATTTACAGGCAGTATGACAATTTGGACTACTTTTATCACAAGAATTGAGATTGTGTATGTATTTTTAAAGCCACTTGGAATTTTAATTACTCAGGAATTATGCGTTACCTGAGTATCAGATTCATTAGGCTCCATCAGGCACTAAAATCCATGATCAATAGAATTACTTGTTCTATGCACCCATCCTTCTAAATGAAACGATTTAAAATTGTAGTTTTTAGAGCAGATTTTGTGACGAAAACTATCGGTCTCTAATTTTGAGTAATTTGTCAATCGATATAAATGTAATATTGTGTTAACTAACACCTCCACCTACGTACTCAGCAATCCTTCAGGTGAAATGGTAAAATGAGGAGAACCAATTCTAGAAAATTAGCAAGTAATCCTGCCTATAGTGACTAGATGGGTCCTCAGTCCAATTGAACGGCACACTTTAACCAGTCCCCAAATTAATTCCACCAACCTCATTCATTCCAAGAACTCTTGGTTGCTTTGCTACAAAGTACTTCCTAATTACGCTTTTTTTTTTGCTCATCAACGAACCGAAAAATCCAATTCCACCTGACTGAGTTCTATCTCCCTCCCACTCACTCCATGCCTTAAGTCTTCAACCAACTTTTTGAGCTCACAGCGTGTGTGCATCATTGAAATCGATAGGACATTCACAATTGTCTCTTTTCTCCCCCGCCTTTTCAAGTCTAGCGTCGTTAGCGCATCCATAAAAAGCTTTACTCGTAATGAGTTCAGAACGAGGTAAAGTAAAGGGAACGAACGAACTAAACCCAGGTCTCTCTACATACATACATTCCAGAGAAAGTCTCAAGAAAACTCAGTCAGTCCAAGTAACTTTTTCCTATCAATGCAATTCAGTACGCACAGAAATTACAAGGAAACTGCTTTGCATGTAAAAACAAGGGTAAACTCACTCATTAGCCAACCGGAGAGGTAACATCAATTGGCATGAATAAATTATTATTCAATTTTGGGAAAATTAAGTTTTTGCTTAAAGGGCAAATCAAACTGTACAATTTCAAATCTCCGACGTTTACAAAATAACAAATGGTCCGGCGTCTGGCAACGCATTAGAGCAAACTTTGACGCATGGGCTCAATATGACTCAATATTGGCTTTATATTATTTTTTGAGAGATATTAATATTATGTAGTTGGATCAGGACATATTTCCAATTTTTAAACTGATACTCAAAAACTTGCAAAACTAAAAATGGCCACGCTCAAATTCACCAAAAATTCAATTTATTTGAGTCTGTTTGTCCAAACTTGTAATTTTTGCACATGACCAAGTATGTAACTTTGGGCCATTGCGAAAAAAGCTTGCCAAAGAAAGTGCAGCCAGTGAAATGGGTCCCTAAACAGAGTTCGCCATGAAAAGTGGTTTCCTTGTAAGACTGTTAGCTCCTCCATCACATTTCCGTAAATCGTCAGGCCGGGACTGAGAAAAAGAGTGACGGGGCCGAAGACGAGGACGACTAGTTGTGAAAAGGAGTGAGTGAGTCAGTTGAGTTCAGTAGTAGTACGTAGTAGTAGGAGTGGGAATGAGAATTTCCTCTTTTTCTTGAGACCCAAAAGTGTCAACCCCCCTCCTTCTTCCTTAAGGAAACAAAGTTTCCTTAAGGATTTTCTTCTTGAAGAAGAAAATGAACCCCATCATCCTCAGTTATCATTAGTGGATCAATTCCATGTCTCATGCCTAACTTAACTTTATTCACAGAGAAAAGTCAACTCAGGGCTTTCTTCTTCTTATGTTACTCTACTCACTCAACTATAGGCACGTCTAAATATACGAGCAATGCACTTTACTACTACTACTACAACTAGTACTACATTGGAGAAACTCAAAATTTAACTTTATGAGCTTTCTCTAGTGTAAATACATAGGGAAAGGGAAAGTCAGTAGACTCGACTGGCTCCTTTGGTTGGGTGCTTCATCCCAATTCTTTATGGATGGACGAGGCTGGCTGGCGGGTCTGGCGGGTTGGCTGGGTTGGGGCAAACGGAAATTGCTCATGTATTTTTGGAACACAACAGACATCCTGTCGTCGTCGTCTCTAAATGTGGAGAAATTTCACAAAACGCAGTTTAGGTTTTAGACGGGGTTAAAAAACGGGGACAAATAAAATAGAGTTTCCTTAACGAGCGAGTTAATTTCTTTATTGATGGTGTATTTCTAGGCCGAAAAATATTTATATTTGTAACGCAATGTAAAAAAATACAAATGTAGATTAAAGTAGACATATTTGGTATCTTGGGCCAACAAACTATTCAATAGCGACCATCTTAATCACACCTCAGTAAATAAGACAAAAATCATGGCACACCTATGCATCCATAAGCCTCAACTAAGAAACAACTTCTAGAAATTGATATTTCAGAACTGAATTCGAACGCAAGACCACAGCACAGCCACAGAAAACTTAGGATTGCAGTAGCATTTAAGAAAACTAAGCCAGTATAGAAAAACTGTCTGCCACTGCCCTGCCTCCTTCCCCCGTACGTACACAAATTATTCCAAGATCAACCAAACAGATACCAAGATGATTAAGCGTCCCCCCAGTGCAGTGCTTCAGACTTTCAGAGAAAACTAACTGGAATGTACGTACGTACGTATGTCACAACATGTTGTGAGTCTTATGCTAACTATGTATGTCATCAGTATTTTGTATTACACAGTTCGTTTGAGTTTACTGTACTCCTACTACTACTACTACTCATGATCATGATCTGACTCACTGCACACTCACACGACAACCTACTACACTACACTACATACTCTCATCTGTGTTTCTGGGGCTCGACCGACACAAGTGAAAGTGAACTTTCTCCATATACATACAATGTCTGATATTAGGATTCTTTCTTTTGAGTCCTTACCTTTTACCACAGCCACAGAAACATCTCCACTGCATACATACATCGGCGACAGAAAACTACTACTAGTTGAAGGAGCTCGTCAGAGAGAAAAACGTAAAGAAAAAAAAAGGAAGTGAGATGGAACTAATAATGTTACTAAGCTCTACAAAGAGGCAATTTGGTCGAGGAGAAGTAGAAGTAGAAGAAGAAGAAAAAAAAAGAGGGAGAAAGAAGATGGGTGGAATGTAGCCAAATACATTTTCCGCATAACATTGATCTTTGTCACAGAGTGACGTCTTCTCCTTCGGTCTCCTTGTTTAGTGTCGGTTCCTGATTCTTCAGCCTCATTCCATTCTCTTCTCTTTCTCATTGTTTTTTCCGACCACCGCCACCAAAAAAAAGAAGACAGAAACCAACCACCCGCCCTACTTTCATTTTTACTTTCTCCTCGTTGTCTTTTATTTTCCACTTTCACCATCCACTAAATAGCCCTTGTACTTTTTTTTATACTTCGACTCTCAACGAACGTACATTGTCCGTTCCACAAGGGACAGTTTTTAGGTGTCTTCACATTTTGTGCTTAGGAAGGAAGATTTTTCGGACTTGAGTGATAAGGTACCACCAAAATGAGGAAATTTTTTAGGCTGAGTCGTTTTTAAGCATGCATAAATAGTCGTCTACTCTAAAGAGACCGACAATGGTAAATATCATTTCACTTTAACAACTGGATTCAACTAATGACCTTGATTAAAATAATAATCATTAAAACGGAATTTTATATTTCGAAAATTTCTCCAAAAATTGGTAAAAAGTTTAAAAAATTGGAATAAATTTTACATCCAAAATCCTTTCCTCGTGTGCCTGGGTTCTACGATGTCTTTCCCAGATTGACTATTGCCTATTGCTCTCGTAGACACTGTTCGATTGTCATCACGGCTGCAGCTGGTTGCACTATGACGACGACTACCTTCCGTTTCCTCTGAATTGAATTGGATTTGGGAATGGGAATACCACTCATTGTCAATCTCTGCTTTCTCCCACTGTAATCCAACCCAATGTACATACTTCCAATGCAATGTTCGTAAAATGTCTTGTTTCTTTTCACCCTCTACTTGTACTCCTTCCCTTCTCTTTCTATTTTGTTCTTGTCTTGTTTTGTGGGTTTCCCTTGTCAGTTCTTGTACCTACGTAGGCGTACAGGGAGTCAGGATTATCTGACTTGTGTTTTGTGTTGTGTCTGTATGCATGCATGCATACTGTATGTAAATTTGGAGTCAAATCAAAAAAATGTACGTGAAATACGATTTCTGTGGTTGACTGAGGTAAATAGTGTCGTCTATTCTCTGTGTCACGTCTCTACTCTACAACAGACACAGATTTATTCGATTTATTTTTCAGGTACAAGGTGATGTATTCTTCCATATACCAACAAATGGTTTTGGAGTTTGACTTTTTTTCGTCAGACTTGATTTAGTTTTCAGTCTACATCTAAACGTGCACAAAATTTAACTAAAAAATTGACATCTGCGTTGCTTTTTATTCGTAGTGTGAAAGTTCGTGCTTCGGTTTTGCTATCTACATTCCATACATTCACTTTACATTCAAAATTTTATTCCTTTCACTCACGGCTCAGTCGAGAGTACGGAACTGTAATTGTCATAAAATTTCTAAATCAGAACAGATGACCTGCCCAATGGAATCTCAGTTAATTACACAATATAGTGGACTTTTAAAAGTGAAAATTCTCATTGAAACCGCCCAGATTACCTTAATATTAACACCACCTGTTATATCAGACCATTTCTTCTTAACGCCAAATAAATTTAGCTAGAAACAAGTTTTGCCATCGTTTACACTAACTGCTATTAAATAAGAGAAATTACTAAAAAAGAATAATTTTGTCAATGATGTTAAACTTGAATGAAATCGGTCGAGTCGGCCAGTCGACCATTAAAATTTTTGAGCCTCTAAAGTCCGTACCACCTTCAGAAACCACCCTCTTTTTAGGGAAACTTGTTAAACCTTCCTTCTTCCTTCCTCCGTAGAGTCATCATAAAAAAATTGAATTAAAAAGAAGAATAGAACTCATAAAAAGTAGTCGTAGTTGTACGTACGTACGTATGCACTTGAAGGTACTCATGCTGAGTCGGTCTTGCCTTGCCTGCCCACAATTTTGTTGTCCGTCCGTCCAAACATTAAATTCTGAACTTCATTTCATTCACAAGTACAAAGTACAATACGTACACAGGGAGGGCATTGAGAACCGGGGTCCTGTGGTGAAGTAAGCACTTGAGAGATCATTAGCACCAACTGGTTGCCATTGGAATTGGACCTACATACGCATATATGTGAAATGTGTAGGCCTACTTGGGTGGTTGGGGAGGGATACCCGGGTATTATGTGTGGAATGTCCTTGGGACTCGTCTTGAATAGCCAGCCTTGCCAGAGGGAACTGAGAAATAATAATAATAACTTGGGTTTGTATTTTGTATACATAGACTTCTACTTCTTCTCCAGAGTAGAGTCCCACAGGCAATTCCAAGTCCTCAGTCGACCCAACGACTTAACAATGAAGTAGTTTAGTTTAGCAAAAGCCAAGAAGACTGACTCAAGGAGCGCCAAAAAAAAAGATGAGTTGATAAAAGAAAGATATGTAGGAGGAAATGGGAAAATACTACGTACGAGATGGTTCATTTCTCTACGTACACACATATGGAATAAGGAAAAGGGGATGGAGAAGGAACGATAACATTTTCCGGAAGTACATGGAAGTTTGTTGGCGGAAAACTAGATAAGATTTGAGTTAGTTCCTTAGTCGTACGTTTACGTTACACAAGATGAGAGTTAGTACGTGGGGAAATTTACTCCCAAACGCTTTTCCTGGGCTGGGTTTTAACACACAAGCTCTCTCAAGCTCTTGCATGGTTTTAAGCCTCTAGCTTGTGTACTGTATTTACAGAAATTAGTGCTCCACAAAATAAACAGTTAGACAGTTGGAAAATGTTTAGAAGAGCTTTCGGGCCAACATGACCACTATCTTGTTTGATATTGGGGGTCATGAGTAAGTTAATAAAGGTCAAAATAATTTTCTGCTATTTAATGAACGGCTGGGACACACATTTGCACTTAGTCATATTTGCTATTATTGTGTTAGCCATATTATCCTTCTGAAAAGAACATGTCATCTTTGCCACCCTAAAAAAAAGACTAAAATTATTATTGGAACAACTTATCTTTTATTTGTTTGCCTAATACGTCACTATTTTATTTACGAATGCTTACAGTACTGCTAAAATTTGTACACTAGTTTAAAGGGGCCAGTAGTGGTTAATCGTACGAACAACCCACAGCGCGTCAGACCTTCGCTGTCACAAGGAGAGCGTCTAGATACAGGAACTACCGTATATGACCGAATAATTACCGGGGCTTCAATAGTCGCCTGGGTCCTTCTCGATAACGCTTACGGAGAAAGTGGTGAAAGTCTGCGATATTTACGCTGGGCGATTAAACGGTCATTCACTGTACTACGTATGAAAAGAGTCCACTTTTCGTTTAAAACTCCATTCATACTAGAATCTTCAGATTTTGGTAAGTGAAAATCACTCTTTATTGCTATTAGTGTTTATCAGACAAAATATAAATCCAAAATTTTAGACTCGAAAAATCACTTAAACAAATGGACGAACGAAAATGAGAATGAGTAGACCAGTTGACCCATGTCGCCGAGTTTCTATTGTCTAAAATTTAAATTTGAAACAAATTTTGTCTAATTGCCTTTGGTCTTGCCCTGCAATTAAATAGTACGCGGACCAGGAACTCATCACTGACATGATAAAGACAGACTTCATTTGAATTACAAATTCATTGTGTAATTACGAGCGTTAGTGATTAAATCAAACCATGACCGCATGGCCACACATACATATGTTCATGTATTATGCATGGATGGATGAGGTGAATTTAGAAATTACAGCAAGGTGGTTCATAAATTATTTACCCAAAACTGTACCGATATTTTCCCTACAAAATGTATCTGGGTCAGTAGTGGAAGGGATAAAATTATTCGTAGACCACCCTGTACTAGTACTAACACACTCCTGCCCTAAACTTTCACAATGGACTGAACAAACTACTACGTAGTCCTGCAAGATTATTCGGAGCATTAAATTCTGTCCAAGTCCAGGACGACGAACAAAGCTGCCTGATATTGGCAGTGGCATGGACAGAACGAATCTGAAGCTGAAAGTAGGACTTTCAATTCATTCGTTTCACAAAGTGAAAATGGTTCAAGCGTTCAAATACATTCAAACCCTCTTTGTAATAGTTTATTTCATCCCTTTTTGGTTCTTTGTTCTCAGTTGGAGTTCTCTTCACTTTCTCATTCCTATTTTCTAACCAACCATGGCACGGTGAGTGAGTGTCAGTTGTCGCGGCCGCGGTGTGTGTGGTCGCGCGGATGGTCTGGACTATTGGACTTTTGGACGGACTATGTATGGACTTTAAGCTTTTGTCCGAGTTGGACGATCCGGGAGAAAGTTTCTTGGCTTTCACTTCAGAATCCAAATGCCACTACTTACATTACACCGGTAGGTAGGTAGAGATCGAGTTGAATGCTTTTAGAAAATCTAGATTTCCTTCCTTTCCCTTCTTTGGATTTGATCTAGTTTCCTGAGACCGGCAGTCAAGACTAGAATTTCTGAAAGTTGAGACCATAGGACATAGGAGCGCAGTGTAAGGAGTGAAAGCATACTAACTAAATGGAGCAACCAAGATCAAAGAAATCTCAACTCGGTCAGGTAAAAGGTAAAGTAGGGCAGAGTAAAGCAGAGCAGGGCTTGACTGGGCTGGGCTGGCGTCATGTAACGTAAGGATGGTAAACAAATGGATTTTCAATTATTTTTGAGTTAGTGAATTGAATTTCTTTCAAATCTCCATCAGCATTATCCACATTTGTTTTCTTTTCAGAGTTGTTAGTTTAAAAATCTTTCATGCTTGTTTTAGCTAGACGTTTTACATTTTTTCCCGACTATCATTAGTATCCAGGTGCTTCCTTGGTGAGTTCAAAGTACAGGTGTGGGGGCTGAGAGGTAAATTACTTGTGTAAATATTTTGGATGTGAAGCAAAAGCAAACCAATTGGTAAAGTTTCCAAAAACATCCACAATATTTACAAAGCAAAGGAAATTAACCCAAAACTACGTCCCAAACGAGACTGACTATGAGAATCCACTTATTTGACAGAACATACTTTGAGTTTCTAATAAAAGATACCACCAGTTTGAATACACATAAATAAATTTGTCAGTCATGTTCAATTCCAGTTAGTCTTCACACTTCAACTGTCAGGTATGAATCCAATTGAAGTGCTATGCTGCTCTCAAATGAAAACCAGGTATATAAATTAATACATACAGCAATCCATGCTGGGAATTGAATTGAATTGAATTGAATGTTACAGATTGAACTCAGTTCAATTCAGCTTAGTACACCTGCCAAATTGGCTTCAAACAGATGCAGACTCAGACTCAGACTCACGCGTTCTTCTTCTCCCACGTGAATATACGGTTACGGTTACGTCTACAGCTTTCCAATTTTCACAAATCCTATTGGATCTTTGAAAGTGTTTTCCTAAACTGTCTATTCAATCCTTTTGACGCGAACTGATTACAGACGACGACGCTATGGAAAAGGTAATTCGATTATTATCCGAGGAAACCTAGGAATTCCCCTTTGTCAACCCGTGCTAATTAATTAACGAGTTCCAATAGAATCCTCCCTGTCCCTAAGGCACTAAGCATATGCTCTCTGCACTACGTTACGTGTGTTACGTTACGTCTACGTGGTTCATTCAGAGTAAACAAACACGTGTGTCGTTCGTGTGTCCGTACGTACGTACTAGAAAATCGCCAAAGGAAAGGACAGGAAAAGCTATTCTGTACAGACTTTATACACAAACTGTTCTGTTGTCACTCTCATTTTCGGTGAAGAATTGGTATGTAAACCTAAACTGACTGTACTGCGTTCGTTTGTCTCGAGAAAACAGTTCCAGCTGCATCGCAGCTACCGTAGTGAGGGCACTCCCCATGTCGAAACCAAATTAAGTAAGAAATCCTTGAGGGAATTGACAATCGAATCCAGTAACCAATGCAATCCTACGTTTCATTACAAGTTAAATAATTTGTAAGAGTTAAGGAGACGACGACGACTTTTACTTCTGGCTGGGGTTGTCTTGTGTTGGTAAGTCGTAGTCGTAGTCGTAGTCGTGTACAAAATAAAGTACATCAATTCCCAAGGCGAGTGCGGCTCTGTCTGACAACGACAAGGACTTGATAAGGAAACTACTTTATATGTAAAGAACTGATCATGATTTTTTTTCTGTCTGGATTCTCAAGTGAAAAGTGATTACGTTACCTTGTGAAACAAACACTTACGTACGTACTACTTCACAACAAGGTTAGTGAAAAAATCTGGAGAAAGTAGAGAAAGTGAACTTCAACATACAAAATTTATTTTAATTTACTCATTCACCCCTTCAGATAGGCTATTCCGTGTCACGTCACCTGGGGGAAAATAATGGAGCAGTTAAATGGCTGAGAGTCAAGAATCGTATACGTCTCCATGTGTGTAAATAAATTTTTAAAGAGTGTGGGACGATTTCATGTTGAGATGAATGTGAATGAGAATGCACATCAATTGAACGAACGGAACAGTACAGAGGGTTGGTTTGGTTGTGTGTGTGTGTGCATGTCCATTGGTGAATACAAGGAAGTTGACAGTCTCAATGGGAATAGGAATCTCGTATTGGAATGGATCTATATCTTTGGCATGTATATGATAGTGCAAGTCTAAGTTCCAAGTCCAACTCCATCCATGCACCCAAAATCCAGTGCATGCATGGAACTGGAAAAAATTGAAATGGATTGGTAGATGGATGTATGCATGCATGCATGCATGCATATATGAATGCACTGTACAGGGTGGTTCGTAAATTTTTACCAATTCCATTGACCATAATATCTTTTTCGACTGTCCATAAATTTTCAGAAAATTGTGGACTGAAACTTTGCCAAAATTATAAAATAGTATGAACCACCCCCTGTATCTGGCTATGCATGTGTACATACATACATATAATGTTGCGTTCCGGGTGAAAGTCGTAGGAGGCAGTTGAGTATAGACTTGAGTAAAAAGAGAAAGCCATTCCGATGAAAATTTCAAATGGTAATCGAAAGGTGAATCCCATTTGAGTGGAGGAAAAAGGGATGGAGTACTACTGTATGTGCTAGTGCTAGCCTTGCCTTGCCTTCCCTTGGCCTAACCCGAAAAATCTAAGTCTCTCCATTCAGGGGGAAAATTGCGTAACTGGAATTTCTCTTTCTGTCGATAGACTCTCTCCTCAAGTTGAAGTGACGCTTTTATCACCAAAGCCCTTCTTTTCGAGCCCTGGGTGAAAGTCAATTTAACGGAGCAAAAAGGAAAATCAACCTACTTTTCTACGTACAGTAGTACTTTCTCCTTTCCCCCTTTCTAGCAGCAATCTGAGTATCCATCCAGACAGAAATACTGTACAGAGAGAAAAAAGAGAACGAGCCGTCGACAGGGCTCTTAACATGCATCATTTATTTAAATATTACGTGGTTGGCTTCATAAATAAAACACAAGGTAGTTTTAAATACGTTTCTTACGATTCCAACTCCTTTCTCCGTAATAAGGAGTTATCTCCACACGTAACTCTCAGGATTCTCTACTCCTTCCACTTCAAAAAATTCTAAACCAAATGTATTACGTATATTGGACTATTTTTCAAGAGATTCCTTTTTTGAATTAATTTGATATAACATAAGGAGGGCAAAGCTCACGTGCGTAACTACATACGTACGTACATACGTACGGGCGTACATTCTCATATTCGTATGTGGTTAACCTCTGTTAGGTCTGGTTGCGTGATAGTGAATCCCCATACTGGTTGGTTACATGAATTCATTCGTAAGAACTTGGATGGATCCTGGAAGAACCGTCTCGTCGAGTCTGTACTCTGTATTTTGTAGTGTAGTGGATGGATGTGATTCAATTTTACAGGAACCATTCATGCCCTCATGCCTCATACGCCATAGGAGTCCTAGTTTTGGGATTAACCTGTCAAAAACATGCCTACATGACTTCCGAGCTACCTGCTGCTGTTCCTGTCTAGTTAAATTTGTTGCAAATCTCTGGGTTTTCATGAAATTGTTTAATTCGATCTCTCTCATGACGTGACATGGCATGACATCGTGGTTTTATGACCCATTCCTCACAAGGAAACGACACTCTGTGTATAAAAATCTGGTCCCCAGTCCAGTTCAAGTGTTTCAGCGTATTTGTAGGAAGAATATACATACAAAAGTGTTTCCTTATAGGGTAGCCGTTGTATGTACGAATGGCCTATCTCAAATATAATTTTAATCGAATTACGCAATATCCATTTCCCTCAACCCAGACCCAGACCACTTTTAAGTATTTTATAAAGTTCCCAGTAGTGATACAAACACAATTTATGTTACAAATCTGCGTACAATACCACAATAATTCTAAAACTATGTATGTGTCCTGTACGACTGACTACCTACCTGTCAGACTCACCCCATCCGGAAAATATTTTGTGTTAGTAGTTTTGTGAATTTATAAATCCAATCGGAATGAGACCGCAATGTTTGCTATTGTGAGTGGAATGTCTGTATTATTTGGATTGAAAATGTGACCTAAAAATATACACAGACAACATAAATTCGTAGATTGGTTGGGAAAGGTAATACAGAAGAGTTGGTTCATGCAGGACGTTGTATACGTGGATCAGAATAAGATAAGCACTCAAGGACTGCATTTTATAAAATTTTCTGCATGCACTCGAAGGAAAGAAGGAGTGCAGTGTATGTATTAGGCCTGGACTGTACATTATATTATTGATCAGACTATGTAGAGAGCTGCTCCTTGAGTTCAGACTAAACAGACTAGACTGACTCGACTTGGAAGAGTAGAATGTTATGTAAATACAGAACAATGCAATTGAGCGTACAGAATCCAAAATAGGAGGTTGAGAGTAAGAGCAAGAGCAGACATCATAGAAGTGAAGTGAAAGTTCATGGGAAAGTAGAAAGTAACATGAAAGAATACATAGAAAAAAGACCATGTAGAAAGCAATAACGACCAGAGCACAAAAAATAATGAAATTGTATGTACAATTTTACCTTACGGTACTTACGCCGTTATGCCCGCACAGGTATGCTGGCCAGCTTGCCCAGAACATAAGTATGTTTCGGACAATTGGTTTGCTATCATAAAAATAAAAATCAGATAGGGAAAAGGAAATAGGAACAATAAAATTGAACACAATTTGTTTTTGTTTGGGGATGGACGGACGGACCGACAGGGTAGTAAGAGATGCAATCAAATTCCGGATCAAAAATAAATGATGAAACAATGCCTTTGGGAGAAAAGCCTCCAAGTCCGTTCTTAATCCTTTCGGAAATGAGGATTTAAATGGTATTCTGAAAGCCAGCATTTTAGAGACAAGTCGTACGTACCGAATCGGAGATGAAGTTTTATTTCAGAATTGCCCACGTTTAGCATTCGGACTATGCATACATTTTGATCAAAAGCTGTTAAAATTGGGTTAGGTTAAAAATGGAGGAAACTACTAGAAAATCGAATCTACTAGCAGATTCTCATAATTTTTTCTGATATTTAAATTTCCTTGCCGACTCTACCATTGCAAAATTAATATTTTGCTGAAAAAAATAGGAAACCAATGATATATTCCTGCATACGAATGCAATTAAATTGAAGCCCTCCCTTGTAAACAGTAGACCCGACCCAAATGACAGGAACACAATTACGTTGAAGGTATTCCCGGTAGTGCTGCAGTGCTTGGAATTGAGGAAATTCCATTTTGATTCGAATCTTCTTCATTGCACTTACAGTGAATGGATTCTTGGATTGCGGGGCGAGTTTAAAATACACCTTGTATTATAGCACACACACACACACACACAAAGAAAAAAAAACTCTAGTCTCAAAAAAATATGACTAGATATGTGAATAAAGGGAGTGACGGAAGATGTGAGAAAAGAAAGAAGTGAATTTTCTATGCATGCCTGACTTTCTCTTACTTTCTCCTTGAGTGCATGACTTGAGTAAGTTGGGGGGTAGGGGCGGTCCCAATGGGATATGGCCCATTCAAAAATTTAGACAGGAAATAAAAATAAATGATTTTTACAGTCTGCTATGCAAAGCGGTACAGGTTAGTTTTTTCTTCATCGCTAAGATTACATGTTAAAAGCACATTTTTTGGAGTATGTATGTACAAATTAGCCGAAAAAAAATCTGATTATCTTTTTTTTATAACGAGTACAAACTTATAACTTTTGGGCAGCGCCAACTTTGAATTAAAATTCCAAGAACCACTACTGCTCAGTTTGATAGTGAAAGACACGTTAGTGTAAGATGGGCCGTAGTTCAGTTCAGTTCCTCTACTTTTACCCACACTCCCATTAAATGTCCTTCAATCCTTTGAGCATTGCACTTTGGCATAATTTCACCATTCAAAGTCATTCAGTCGGAAAAGACTGGGAGGAGGATGATGGTGGGTGAGGTGAAGGAATTATTGAAAGACTCATTTCTGGCTCTCACACAAACCCCTGCTTTTCAAGAAGATACGACTCCTTTTTAGTTTATGCCTTTTCAGAATCATCTACATTCAACCTACCAAAATTCCATTCTTTCAAACCATTTGGAACCATTCCAGTCAGCTCCATAACTTGGAAAGGAAATGACTATGATTTTGTTAAATTTTTTCCCCAAGAAATTGTAGTTTCAGATCATTATTTACGGCTTTCGATTTTACAGCATACTTTGATAAGAAAAATTGTACTCATATTTTCTGCGCAATAGAAATAATTGAAGTACCTAGTCGTAATTAGAAACTGACAATCAAAATAACTGTCTGAACACGCAATTCACAAAATTGAATGTAAACACACAATACTGTACCTACTGATTTTAATTAATTTTTCATTTAACCACTGAATGAACTATATTTTCCATGAAATTTAGCCCATGTCACGAACTTTCCATTCAACTGACCACGACCACACATCATTCGTCTTCCATGCATGCAGGGTTTTGTCAACACAGCACATTTGTGTATAAAGAAAGGGACCACGTCAGCTATTCTGGAACAAGAACGTCTGTCCGAAATGATGAATGTGGACTGAGTTGAATACTTTATGAAATATTCAACTGTGAAATCAAATATTTGTGAAGTAATAAACCAAACCACCTGGATTATTAAACCTTCCTTTGCTAATATGAACCGGACGGACGGACGGACGGAAACCATGCATGCATGGATTCAATTCAATGTAGAGGAGTTACCTGGTGAGTTTCTAGCAAACTTATTAAAAAATTTATGATCAAAGCAGTAGGGAGTTAGAAATGTAGTAGAGATTTTAGCAGAACAGAACAGAGCTCAATATTTCTATTCAGTACACAATAGAAAATTCAAGGAATGAGGGCGTGGTATTCTTCTGATTCATCTTTTTCCACGAATGTCAAAATGAGAATTTTGTACAAAAGCCAGTCGGATTACCTTTGGGGTTCTCGTATATTTTTTTTTGTTATTTTGTTTCTCTTCATGTCGTCAGAAAAGAACTCTGGGAACGCCTGAGAAGAGAAAGTGAGACGTTTTTCACTTTTGCTTCACTGTGTAGTACAAGTACAAGTTTTTAATATTTTCCTAGAAAACTGGAAAATAACTAATGAAGAGCTTATTGTTTCTGTATTGTGTGGCCTTAGAAATTACTATTGATAAAGTTCTGGTATATTCGACGATACGCACTAGAAATTCCAAGCAATAATAATAAGATATATTAAAATCGGCTTATTCTTTCGATTTCTTTTTCCTAATTGGTCATTAAAAGTTTTACATTCAAAAACTTTATAAAAGATATGAAATCAAAAACAAGTTATCGCAGTTGCTTACGCATTTAAATTTTATCAACAAAGACCTTACCAGCAATTTTATTCGACACTAAAAAATTGTATATTTTTATATTGTTCAGCTAAACAACCAAATGGCTGTTCTAATTCGTATTGTACCGCTACGAAAATTTTTTGTCACAAAACTGGTAAGGTCTTATCGAAGCTTATTAAAAAATACTTGCGGAGCTTATTTTCTTGGTCGGTTTAATTTCAAAAATTGAGAATTCCAATTTCCTAAACTTTCACTTCAACAAATATAGAAGGTGTGGATAAAAAAAGTTTTATTTTCTCCAAGAGAAAGTAGCATTGGACTCATGGTTTACGTACTTCCAAGAAGAGGCATGAAAAAAAGTATTCCTATTTGGAAAAAAGGAGAGAAGTAACTTCAAAGAAATTAATTGAGTATTCAATACCCCAGAGTCACGTTCTCATTTTAAGAGTAGTAAGACCAGTACCTTCCCCACATTTTACAATTTGCATTTTTTTCACTCCAAATCCCTAAATTACTTTTGCTGTTCCTACTCTACTCTACAATTTCCTCCGGAAAGGGATTTTCCTTCCAGGCAACTTTTTCCTCTCCTTCCGCCGCAACTAATTGGTTTACATAACTTGAATTAAAAATTACACCTCGCTTCGTGCGTACTTAATGCAAACGTACTTCAGTTCTTTCGTTCTTTCCAATCGAAGAATAATTCAAGGGGTTTCTGAGTTTATTTTTAGATTGCGGTCGGCGCTATCTGTTTTAAGTCAATCAATGAGGGCGTGTGGTCTGAATACGTTAGATATGTCAGAAAAAACAACCAGTTACACAATATTGGCACAGGTTATCCTTGCCGACTCCCTGTGCTAGTTATTCGTTCACAAAAATTTCCGGCTTCAACTGTTAGATTAATTAATAAAAAATGTTAAAAATCTCATTCGCTCGTATTTAACAATTTTGCACTTGAGTGAGAGTGCTGGGTAAACAAAACATTAAGAAAACGAAATAGAAAGGTCGGGTTCCAGTTAAAGAGCTGTTCCAAACTTTGTGATTTGCTATTGGAATTGAAGAAATAAAATTTCGTGCATTTGAGTGTGTGTGTGTGTAATGTGTATGTGTCTAGCAAGTCAAAGTCAAAGATCGACGAGGATTTTCGACACTTGAGGTGAAGGCTAAAGCTTCAGAATGATTGAAGTCAAGTTGACGGATGACGACGGGTTAACGTGTGGATGTGTGTTTGTGCGTATGTATATGTCGAGGTCCAAAACTACTGTGTAAGGTGGGTCAAAAATTTTGGCTTGATTTGAATTGGAATTATTTAACAGGATGGTTATTCAGTATTGCATCTAATTTTTTTATGACCAAAGGATAAACATTATTTTTTGGCTAACGGCGTTCTTCAATTTTTAATACGTTTGAATTTAACGTGGCGCTCTCGGTATTAAAACGAACAGACTTGATTCCTAAAAAATGTGACGAGGTTCGGATGGCACAATTTCCAGAAATTAATGGTTTAACGTGTGACCCACCCTGAACACACTTCAAAGTCCTTGACTTGTGCCAGACGAGGTCGAAGTAATGTAACAAATCTAAGGCTGAGGCTCACGACGACATTTGGCGTTCATTTTCTTGGCCCTTGAGGCTTATTGGATTGGTGTTTGAGTGAGAGACCATCTTCTCAAGTCGAATGTGTCGTATTAACGTGGCAGGATGAGCTAAGGTAAGATGAGTCTACGTATGTATCTTAAGCTAAGGCTAAGGACCACTCGGCATCCGGCGTCGGCACAAGATTGCTCTCATCAGATTAGAGCTATAGACGATTTAATCGTCATTCGAGAGGATTTGCTTGATTTAACCTCGGGGAGGCGTTAACTTTTGGTTGTACGGATTTAGTATTAGAAATCTACAAGTTAAGGGATGTCGACATGTATTAAGTCGGAAATGTACGTGTAGAACCGAGAGAAAATTCCAACAGTTCAACAAGGGGCGTCGACAAAAATTTTGAAAGACAAAAACTGGAGTCTGCATTTGAAGTCTGGGCCCTTGGGCGGTTACATACATACAGTACATTGTACATACGTACATGTACTCAATTTTCCATGTCTTGCAATGCCGAATGTCAACTGTATCTTATTGATCTGACCAAACCTTTATTTTATTTTATTATTGTTAAAGAAAGTCAGTCACTCGAGGCCTCGGAGAGAAAATGTCTGGAGAAAAGTCTAGAGAAAAAATACTTTTTGTATGCAGGTATGACCGTCAAATAAATAAACTGCATCAACTGCTTGAACTGAACCCATTTGGAGTGTAGTGAAAGTACAGGGTGGTTCTCCATGATACCTCGGCACCCTTGAACCAGGTTTTCAATTCTGAACAGACCCGACGGCCTTAAAACCAATGGTGAGAACTAATGGATCACCCTGTAGAGTGTGGTCTTGGAAAAATGTCAACTCAGCATGTAGCACTTGGAGCCATTTCACCTCTCGTCTAGTACTTTTTTTCGTTGATCGAATAAAGTACGTGGACGTGGACGCAGGTAAAGACTTTTAAGTAAACATCAGATCAGAAGGACGAACAGTGAAAGTGCATGCATGTGAGAGTGCAAGTGAAGAAGGAGAGACTTCCAAACATTATTATTCAAACCTTGTCTTGACTAGCACTATTCTGAGACGTGTTAGATTGAGAATCCCCACTCAAATCTTTTATGTTCATGTCTTTTCAAGAAAATCTAAAAGAACCTTTACCTACGCTACGTAGGAATTCATATGACGATAAATGAGACATTTGCGTTTCAGAAGTGAGGATGTAAAAATGCAAAACATCAAAGATCTAGTCAAATGCAAATGCAAAGAAGGGTTGTCCATGATTGGGTACTTCAAACCTTCAAAAGGAAAAATCTTCCACTACAAAACTTCCATTAAACGATCCTATCAATACTACTTCTATATTGTGATGATATTTTGAAGATGCCTATCGAATCATCATCATGAGCTCATGAGCATACAAACGTGTACTTTAATTTAGTGTCAATTTCCTTGTATCATGATGGCACGTGTTGTCTTTCCGGTTTACTGTGTTGTGGAGGGCAGAGGGGGTGGGGTTTAATTTAGTTTTTAAGAGGATTTACTTCTTTATGCCCGTTGTTACCGCTGGAGTGAGTACTTTTCTAAACTATTCGAAATCCCTTTAGTTTTTGCTATCATTAATATGAGACACGTGTCAATTATTTTTGAAATTAATCGGATTGTCAATAGTCAGAAGTCATTACTTATTTTTAAAACGTGCAACATTTCCAAATACAACTCTTCAGTTTTTTCCACATTACGCAAAAATTCAATTCAATAAAAATAATGTCCAAACTTTTGTAAAAATTTGACAGATTTATTTTTGAAAATAGAAGAATACGTTATAATTAATTCGAAAATCGGTTTATTATTTTGTAAATCCGAACTCGGTCTTTAAAACTATCTTCCTTAAGGAAGTCGTGGAAGGTCTGAGTCACTGTAAGGTTGAAAATATAAAAAATAGCATTGAGTTTCTAATTGTTTGAATTGATTAAAAGAAAACATGAATAAATTATAAATTTTCTCGACTTACTCTCGACGAAGATTATCAAGGCGAGCTTGTAAATCATCTAAATCTTGTCTAGGCTCTGTAGTCCCAACTGGAGTTTTTGATTTTTGTATCCCCGATCGACAGATACCTTTTGTATTTGGTAATTCAGACAATTGATCCGTTAGCTGGAGACCCAATTCATCAAAAATTTGTGTCACGATATTGTCACTGAGAAGCAAGAAGTCAAAAATTATTGACATATGTTTCAATATGAAAATTTACATTCCAATTCCAACCTTTCTTCTTCCTCATCATTTTCTCCATCCATTGCCTCATCAATAGACTCTCCCATCAATTCTTCCTTCATGTCCATCATCATTGATTGTTTTTCAAATTCTTGTAAAATTCTTTGAATCCTTGGCAATTGTAAGCGTCTAGAGCATTTAACATAGATTTTTATTGAACTCATGATTTTCTAAACAATTATTTGATGAAAATGGTACAAAATTACTGGTTCATAGCACGCATAGCCAAAGTAACACCTCTCATGGCTTCAGAGATAGAGTTTTGAGAACGGAGTGTAATGATTTTCATTGAAACACCTTGAAGGTTTGCTTTCATTAACATGAATTTCTTCACATTACGTCGTGTTTGAACCAAATCTTTTGCCATGATTTTTACAGCATCCTGTATTGTAATTAAAAAATTTAATACATAGGCAAGTACGCTGTGTGAAAAAGATTAGACTTACCATCTGCCCTTGCTTTGCCATTTTCTTGATATCGCTAATCAATTTTGTCTCTTGTCTCTCCATCCCCAGTCGCTCCCTGTCAATATTTCGTATTGCTTTATTCAAAGCTTGCTGATACTTTCGTAGCATTTGTTCAGGAGTAAGTTGACGACCAAAGAACCATTCCCACGGTTTCCAAACCATTTTTGATTGTAGTCTTAAGATTTATATGTAATTTTGGACGATTTCTTTAAATTTACAGACCTGATTTCACAGGCATTCTTGCTTAAATAAAAATTTAATACAAAGTTGGGCATTTGATTGAATGCGTCTGCACCTAGGGTGTCGACAACTATTTGTGGGCAAGTAAAATTTTTATGAAATATTATTGTTTGAGTCGTACTGATGTAGTAGCCCATAGTTTCAAAAGGCAGTGGGTCAACAGGGAACATTTTGAATTTTTAACAAATGTGCTATTTTTGTTATAGTTCGAAACAATCCAAACTGCAAAACAGTTTCGCTAATTTTCGCTCATTTCTGTGCCTCGCTTTATGACGAATGTCAATTAATGGGGCTCCAGATTTTAAAGCATTTCATGTTAGGTTTACTTCTAGAAAATCCCTGTGGCTCTACAAATGTTGACTAAATGAGAA